>JAJJWX010001150.1:0-119975 GCA_023529315.1 Papaver bracteatum | reverse complement strand
GATGAAATTTATCTGATTTGAGCATCACAAGTTCAATGTTTACTAGATTTGGACCTGAGTTTCTCATTCGGATGAACTGAATATGAAATTTATCAGATTTGAACATCACAAGTTCAAAGATTACTAGAGTTGGACCTGAGTTTCTCATTCGGTTGAACTGAAGATGAAATTTATCAGATTTGAACATCCCGGGTTCAAAGATTACTAGAGTTCGACCTGAGTTTCTAGTTCGGATGAACTGAAAATGAAATTTATCATATTTGGTGCAATAAATATTATGGAGATTATGAAAATAACCAGACTACCCTTATTGGAAATAGGTAAAGTAAATATTACCGAATGTGAAAATGACCATATTATCCTTAATGGAAATAAGTGCAATAAATATTATGGAGAGTGTGAAAAATGACCAGACTACCCTTATCGGAAATAGGTAAAGTAAATATTATAGAATTTGAAAATGACCATATTACCCTTAATGAATAAGTGCAATAAATATTATGGAGACTATGAAAAATGACCGGACTACCCTTATCGGAAATAAGTAATTTTCAGAGAAGGATTCACGTTGTTTGCGTCTCAGTCACCTGAGCATTTTTTTTAACATTATATTTTGTTTTACAACTCTTACAAAGGGTTATCATAAAGTTAGTATATTAAAGAACCACAAACTTAACCGAATTTGTGAGTGTAGGAATGGTTAGTGGTGTAGACTTCCATGCAGGAGGCTGAGGATCAAATCTCCCAAACCTCATTTTCCAACATTATATAATAAATTCATGTTCGAATCTACCCTCTAACACAATTTTGGTTATAAGTAGTGTTATACCTTTTTATTAAAAAAAAAACACAAAAAAGCAAAACTTGTGAACTGTAAGGATGGTTGAAGAGTTAGATTTCCATGTAGTAGGTTCATGTTCGAATATACCCTCTAACACTATTTTGGTGTTCTTCAAAGGGTTGGTAGTGATAACATACGACAACACTTCCTTTGAAACATAAGACTTTCTACGATGTTTTTAGCAAAGAGTTGTAGAACTCCAGTTGTAGATGTATATTTTTCCCTTAGTACCAGACTTTGTCTCATTTTAGCAATAGCATGATAACATACTTAATTTCCACTGTTGTGGTGTGTCCATTACAGTTTTACTAATCTGAACCTTTTGAAGTTCTTCATTTTTGCAGCTGCAGGAGTTGGGAGTTCCTCCATCCTCTGACGAGTATAGATTCTAAGTGTGAAGTTTGATAGTATAAATTATGGAATAAGGTTTAGACGGAAACTGCTACAAGAATTTTCCTGTTTTCACTTGGCTATTCTATATCATTTGAAGAACTGGTTAATGTTTTCTGAAGTAGTAGTTGAAAATAGGATTAATATTCTGAGTAAAAGCTCAAGTTTTCTATGTTCACTTTCTCCTTATTAAGTTTCCCAAGCTCACAATTGAAAGCCAATTAACCAAAATACTGTATATGAACAAATTCAAGATAATGAACAAAACACAAAAGGACGATCTAAGAAAGAAAACAATCATACTGAAGAGAAATTAACTGTCTAAAACCGATCCAAGAAACTAACAGTGGGGTATTAAAATCCAGTGATTCGCTTAAACTCAAAAGAGAAAAACAATATCTAAACCAGCACAATGAAAAATGTGGTGCGAATCGTATGAGTTCCACCAGGCTGCAGGCATGTGTGCAGATAATTTAAAAATAGAATGAAATGGGTTTATGCATCAGTCTGTCCATCATCCTTCCTCTGTTGTTTTCCTAAAAAGATTTCCTTTGGTGCTGGATTTACATCATACCTTTTTCTGAAATTACACCCCCTTTCTCCAAGAGCTTTCAGTGAAACAAAGCTATTGACGTGTGGATATACATTACGAAATTCGGAATCCATAAGCTTTTCCAAGGCTGCATTTTGTGGGTTATAACAAAAGAGAGATTGCCTGTAGCGCATTAGAACTTCACCACTATTCGTAAGGGCACACGGCTCTGCACCACATTCAATTATTGGTACGCTGAACTCCTTAATCCAGCTGAATAAGTCGTAATTGTCCTGCTCATAAACGTCAAAACTACTACCTTGCACTGTCTTTCTTAAGAACCATATGTCTAAGCATTCACCTCGCTTTTCATGAACAAAACACAAGCATCCTCCCAATACCTGAAGCTGATAACAGTTTCTATAATCACTTGTAGCACAGACAATAGGTGGTGATGGGAGCAAGTACACATTCTCCTTGGCCAAATCAAAGGACACAATCTTGCCTTCCTTGTTAAGCCAATGAAGTGCTCCGTTTGCCAACGTACCAAATGGGGATCGATAATGAGGCATACCCCGAACAGTGTGGCCCATAGTAGGCCGCAATGTGTGAGTGGTTGTTCCCGTGTTTCTCCAACCGTTGCCACTGCCTATTGTGTACACCTCGACCTGCCCCAAATGTGAGAATTTGGTATAGTGGATTTTTACGATTTTGTACTTGTTAGTAGAAGGATGGTAACCAAAACCACACACTATAAACTCAGAGTAATCGACAATGTTGCCTCTTTTGATTACTCCTGGAATATTTACGTATTCTCCGGTGATAGGATTACAAACGTAGCTAGGTTCAAGGACATAAAATCGATAGTTTTCAGAAAAGCAAATCAACCCGTTACATGAACCAATGACTGACTTACCAACAATGGGAGGCTGGTTGATCTTTCTGAGTTTATTATGAGTCTGGTTATCATACCTTCCATAGTAAAGCTGGTTGCCGCATTCCAGTGTAAATGTAAAGCAGAAAAGAAGTCCAACTGGAATATCAGAAGCTGTATGCCAAGGACGACTTGGGTAATTGTTACCGTTCAGCAGTGATAATTGGTGTAGTATGTGTGCCTGAGCAAAGGATGGTTGACAAAGCATGTCGTTACACGTTTTGCACTTGCATACTTGTTTGCACTGTACGACTGAATCAGCAGGTAAGCGAGAAAGTATATTCAAAGTAAGATCTGATGGGAGAATTGTCTCCATGCACATATGCATCTCTAGGCAAATCGGTTTGGTCTCTTTCATGTTTATTACTCCTACTCCAGCTGAAAGTGGTGAAGTAAAGTAAGAAAAATGCCAATTACTGATATCATAGCAAAACAGACTTCTATACAAGAAGAAGAAATTGGCTATGCGGGCACACATAACACATAGAAGATAAGCGTCACCAGGTTCTCTACTAGCACCACAGTGAAATATGCTTTGAAGCCAACATTTGTCCATGAGGGGAAAACGCCCCCATAGCCTATGCTGCCTCTTACACTTAATAATCCAACTTCTCCAAATCATTGTTGCCTCCTAATCCACTAGTCAAGATTAAAGTTTTGAATCAAAAGAAAAACATTTGCTATAAAACCCTAATCATACAAAATCAAGAATCAAAGGAATCAAAAAAATCAGACACCCATATAAGGACAAAACCAAGCATTATTAGTGCATTCTAAACTCTTATCACGCCTTAGTTGTTTAGAAATAGAAGAACATACAAAATCAAAGCATGTATGAAACGAAAAATAGGAAATGAAACGTACCCTGGCCTTAACTGGATCAGTTCTTCATGAAGCTTTAAGCTTTTGTGTTCTTCATCGTTTAGTTTAGGTAGTTATCGATTCAGGCGCGGGTATAGGGGAACAAGATCTTCTAATCGTATCGTTTATTTTAGGTAGTTATCTATTCGAGCGAGGGAATATTTTTAGATAGTTATCGCTTCGGGCGCGGGAATATATTTTGGGAGTTTGTTGCTGAAACGAACGTGTCAAAAAGGGGGAGGGAGGTGGGTCTGTTTGAGATAGTAACATTGACAAATATTCTTGATATTTTTCTCCTTTTTTTTATCGATAAAAAATTTTAGTCTTGACGAGTTTTTTTTGTTTGTTTGTTTGTTTCGTCGATAGAGTTGCTTGTGCTGATGAGGGGTTTTTTTTTTTTTTTTGCCCCGACTTTGAAGAATAAAAGGGCTAAAGAGCCCCAGGAACAAATTCATTAGGTTTGAAGAAATACAAGGAGGTGGTGCCATTGAATCCTAACATCCCGATACATTATCATGCATAGTATATTGGCATAAGTTATGAGCTAAAAAAATTATGTTTCTTGAAACATAAACAAATCTAACTTCTTAATTTGTAACAGTGCAAACAAGTATGCAAGGGAAAGAAAAATGACATGATCGGGTTTATGGTGCATCCTACTCACAAATCTCCCATGTAAGATGCGTGTACAAAAATTAGGGTCCACAAATCAAAGTAGATCATAATTTTTGGCAATAGGTTACCAGTCTAACATAGTATCTCACACCAGGGGCACAAAAAGGGAAAGAAAAAAACGGTTTTAATAAAAACAAGGGCAGCTTCAAGTTTTCTGTGTTCACTTTCTCCTTGCTATGTTTCCCAATCTCACAATTGGAAGCCAATTAACCAAAAATACTGACTATAAACAATTTCAAGAAAATAAACACAACACAAAGCGATACAAGCAAGAGAACAATCATACAGAAGATAAATTAACCGTCTAAATGTGCATTGAACCAGGAATGCAAATGTTTAAATTCGGTGATCCGTCAAAAACATCAAACACAAGTGCGAATCACATGAGTTCAACCAGGCATGTGTGAAGATAATTTTAAAAATAGAATGAAATAGGTTTATGCATCAGTCTGTCCATCATCCTTCCTCTGTTGTTTTCCTATAAAGATTTCCTTTGGTGCTGGATTTACAACATACCTTTTTCTGAATTTAGACCCCCTTTCTCCAAGAGCTTTCAGCGAAACGAAGCTGTTGATGTGTGGAAATACAAAAGAGAAGTCGTTATCCATAAGCTTCTCCAAGGCTGCAGTTTGTGGATTATAACAGAAGAGACAACTCTTGTAGCGCATTAGAACTTCACCACTATTTATAATGGCACACGGCTCCACATCACAATCAATTGGTATGCTGAACTCCTTAATCCAGCTCAATAAGTCTTCCTGCTCATTCACATCAAAACCACTGCTTTCCCCTGTCTTTCTTAAGAACCACATGTCTACGCATTCACCTCGCTTTTCATGAATGAAACACAAGCATCCTCCCAATACCTGAAGTCGGAAACAGTTTCCATAATAACTTGTAGAACGGACAAAAGGTGGTGATTGGAGCAAGTATACATTCTCCTTGGCCAAATCAAATGACACAATCTTCCCTTCCTTGTTAAGCCAATGAAGTGCTCCGTTTGCCAACGTACCAAATGGGGATCGATAGTCATCCATACTACAATAAGAGGAACCCTTACAAGGTCGCAATGAGTGAGTGGTTGATCCCGTATGTCTCCAGCCGCTGCCACTGCCTATTGTGTATACCTCGACCCTCCCCAAATGTTTGGTATAGTGGATTTTAACGATTTTGTACTTGTTGATAGAAGGATGGTAACCAAAACCACACACTATAAACTCAGAGTAACCAACGATGTTGTCTCTTTCCATTACTCGTGGAATATTTACGTATTCACCAGTGATAGGATTACAGATATAGCTAGGTTTACGGACATAAAAACGATAGTTTTCAGAAAAACAAATCAGCCCGTTACATGAACCAATGACTGACATACCAACAGTGGGAGGCTGGTTGATCTTTCTAAGTTTATTACGAGTCTGGTTATCATACTCTCCGTAGTAAAGCTGGTTGCCCGGTTCCAGTGTAAATGTAAAGCAGAAAAGAAGTCCAACGGGAATATTAGAAGCATTATGCGAAGGAAGACTTGGGAAACTGTTACCATTAAGCTGTGATAATTGGTTTAGTATGTGCGCCTGAGCAAAGGAAGGTTGACGAAGTAGGTCCTTCCACGTTTTGCATTTGCACACTTTTTTGCACCGTACAACTGAATCAGCAGGCAAGCGACAAAGTATGTTTAAAATAAGATCTGAGGGAAGAATCGTCTCCATGCATATGTGCATCTCTAGGCACATCGCTTTCGTCTCTTTCATGTTTTACTCCTACTCCAACTGATAAAAAAAATGCCAATTGTTGGTATCATAGCAAAACAGATGTATACTTCTATACAACAAGATGATAATAAGTTTTGAAAAGCTTAAAAATTGGCATGAACTTTGCTATGCCGGCACATATAACACTTAGAACAAAGGCAGACCACCATTGGTCCTCTACTAACACAATGAAATATGCTTTGAAAGCAACATTTGTCCATGAGGGGCAAGTGCCCCCATAGCCTATGCTGCCTCTTAACACTTAATACACGAAGATCTCCGAATCACTGTTCCCCCATAATCCACCAATATGGATTAAAGCTTTGAATCAAACATTTGTCTACATCACTATGAAACCCTAATAATACAAAATCAAGAATCAAGGAAATCAAACACCCATAGAAGGAAAAAATCAAGCACTATCAGTGCATCCTAAACTCTATCACGCCTAAGATGTTTGGCAATAGAAGAACGTACAAAATCAAAGCATGTATTAAAACTAAAAATAGGAAATGAAACGCACCCTTAACATGGATCAGTTCTTCAAGCGTGTTCTTCACCTCTGTGAAATGTATTATGTATATGGGAAGAAGATCTTCAAATCGTTTTGCTTAGGTAGTTGTCGATTGGATCGCGGGTATAGGGGAAGAAGATCTTCTAATCGTATCGTTTATTTTAGGTAGTTATCGATTCAAGCGCGGGAACATGTTTTGAGAGTCTGGGTTGCTGAAACGAATGTATCAAAAGAGGGAGGGAGAGGTGGGTCCGTTTAAGACGGTAACATTGACACGTTCAAATCATAAAAGTTTGGTCTTGGTAAGGATGGCAATGGGGCGGGGACCTTGAATCCCATCCCCTACCCCGTTCAAAAAACCAAAACCCATCCCCTACCCGTTCCCCGTAAGAATGGGGTGCAGGGGCGGAGCTAGAAATTTCATTCAGGGGAAGCAAGGTAATTCTAGCGGGTGCAAAATAGCAAAAATAGGCTTGGAAACTCAAAATGTTAGAAATTTTAGGCTTGGAAGCTAGTTTGGGAGGGTGTGCAATTGCACACCCTTGCACTACACTAGCTCCGCCTCTGATGGGGTGGGGACGAGTATGGGGAATCCCCGTAGGGTATGGGTTTCTCATGGGTTACCATAACATTGCACTAAATATTTAAAATAATTATAATTTAAAAATAATTATAATGGGTCAAACAACAATAATAATAACCTAGCAGTGCATTCTAAAATTTTAAGTTTATAATAATTAAGCAACTAAAACTGAAAAATAAAGCAAACAATTGATCCACAATTAAGTATTATGGTTCTTTAATCCTCATTATTAACCATCTTCCTCCATGTTAATCATCTCATCATGGTATTCTTCATTATCTTCCCAAAAAGTTCCCGTTCATATTTTAATCCACGCACCGAAATATAAATAAAATATATCACATAACAGTAAAAAAATATTTAAACATAAAAATTGTTTTATTTCAACAAATATTCTTTTGCCTTTCATCTTATCCTACAGCCAATCTTGAGTGCACATCAGAGCTTCTAGTATTTTTGGACGAAGTCGTTGGATACTTACAAATCTACCTCTAGTTAGGGATGGCAATGGGGCAGGTATGGGGCGGGGACCTTGAATCCCATCCCCACCCCATCCCTGCATCACTACTTTCGGGGATTCCCCGTACCCGATCCATTCCCCGTTTATACGGGTAAAACCCTAACCCATAGGGGCGGGTCCCCACGGGGATGGGTTTGGGTGGGGCAAATTGCCATCCCTAGGTCTTGTTCGAGTTTCGATGTAAAACTTTTGATCGCGCGCCGCGAGATCATCATATGTATCAGTTCTTCCTTGTGATTAAGGTGGTTGGTTCATGTCTAGTGTCTAAGGTGTCCGCGCGTGTCTAGTTTCTACCTAATTCACAAGATCAATTGAATTCGCCGTGCTTGTAAATGTTCCTATAATCGGTTGCTCTCTCAGAGCAACTACAGTGGTGCGATCATGACCAAAGACCAAAGACCAAAATTCCGGTTTAGTCCGTGTTGCAATGCTACGGTAGAAGACTAAATTTGGTGGAGCGTACATTATAAGTTCGCTCGATTGGTGGAGCGTACATTATAAGTTCGCCCCGATGGGGCCGAGATATTATATGATCCTATTCTTGTAATAAAGAAAAAAAAGGAGCGGAAACTTTATTCACGCCTGGTGTGGGGCGGAGACTTTATGCACGCCTGGTGTGGGGGCAGAGACTATATGCACACCTGATGTGGGGCATACATTATAGTTCGCTCGACTATATTTGGTTTTGGTCTTGGTCCCAGACCAAATATAGTCTGGGATTTGGTCTTGGTCCGAATTTTAATCGATAGTCTGTCCCGCTGTGTCTTGTTTTTTGATTAAATATTTGGTTATACTTGCCCACTGTGGTTGCTCTCAAACATATTCTGTTAAAACCGCATCTTCATCGGGCATCCGGCCGTCCATGGTCCCGTGTTTAGTCCTCCACACCGTGATGATCAGGTGAGTGATAAATATTCCGTTTTCTCAAATACTCCATCCTCGTTGATGTTTTTTTTGTTCGTTTATCATCTCCCTCTAAGTCGCAGGTTTGTTTGTTAATATTATTCATTCACAGTTTTTTCTTGTTTTGAGACTAACAAAAGAGTAATTTTCCTAGTGAGACATACAAAAGAGTAATGGTGTGGGTGCCAAATACCGCACACATGATAGTAAGGCGAAAGAATACATTTGATAGCCGGCGAATTTGACGAGCTCATTATATTCCTGCGGACGAATGAGATGACGTCACCAAGTCACACCAAAAGTGTGAAGATCAGCGCGGTAGTTAAAAGATCAGCGCGACAAATATAAAGTAGGGCGATTATAACACCCTCCCAGATCCGAAAATAAGGGCTTTATTAGTTGTCCTCTACTATGTAATCCCTATAAAATGGACAAGAAACCAATGTAAAGAATGAGAGATCTTTTTGATGGCTTAGATAAGAATTTTAGGAGAGAAAAAATTATTTTTTTCTCCAAGTTAGGGTTTTTGCTCGCAAGCTTTGCTATCTCAAACTTGTTGTCAAGTTTAGTTGTCAAAACTATAAGTCTTGATTTCTAGTCTACTTTTAGCTAAGTCTCGGATTAGGATAGAAAGTGTAGTTGAGCATTAGACTTCACGTCGTTCATCGATTGAAGAAGAAGAATTACGGGAGCTTGTGGAACTTCATCAAAAAAATGTATGTGTATACTTGAACTCATCTATCACTCAAAAGTCTATCTACTCTATCTCCTATTTGAGACAAAATTCGTATAGCTATAAAGACTTCAATTATACACATTTTATATTTCGAGCTGAGTTTAACTCGCTTATATATTTCTCGAAATATGTGTTGGTAAGCTTTCTCTTTACCTAAGTTCATCTTATATATATTCTTGACGAAAGTCAAAAGATGATCATGTGAAAATCACCTGGTAACATCTTACATGATTTGTATGAGACAGTCAATTGATGTAGATTCAGAATGTTTTGTATTGATCGTGCGATCACTTGAAAATTTGCTTTGAAGCTAATAGTTTGTGTGAGATAGATATTGTCGTCTTCCGAGAATGTTTCAATGACTGAAATAAGAGTTTTATAACAATTGGATATAAGCATAGTATGCGTGCTTGCATATATGTAATCCAAGTCCGAGAACCATGGTATGCATACCCGTATGCGTACTGCTTGGTTTGGTGAAATCCAGGAACCTTGTATGCATACCGGTACGGTAACTGGCGTGAGGTTCAGGTCTGAGATTTTCTGCGGAGTTTGCATACCAGTTCACGTATTGGCGAACCCAAACTTAGTCCGACCATTTAGGTATGCGTTCCCGTTTGCATACCTGAATGGATAATGTTCTAAAATCGATTTGTTCATGAACTAATACGTTAATATAATAAGGAATGCAATCTTTTGCAAATAGTGGCTATATTGTTCATGACTTGATTCGAGTGAATCAAAATCGATTTTGCCTCAATTGTGTCTTATATACTTCTATGTAAATATAAACAATTGAACAACTCTAGAACTAGTTTCATTTGAGCCATTTGAACTAGTTATAGTTAAGATGAATAAGGTTGATATGAAAGTGTTCATATGCCTAACCTCGGTTAACTATTGTTGAGCCAACAAAGGTGTACACATTTAGACACGGTTTCTTATCTAAATGAAGTCACTTTTTATTTTTGTGCAATAAGCTAAGTTCGATCTAACGGTTGAAAGATATTACCTTGAATCTAATCAGGTTTTCATCTAACAGTGAATATTGGATGCTTTGTTACCAAGGTAATTTTGATTGCAAACCCTGATTTGAAGACTATATGAAGGAGAACTCTAGCAACTGGGAAACCTAATCCCCTCAACTTATGTGTGATACTAGTTGTGACTAGAGTCGATTCTCCTTTAACCTTAGGTTTTTCACAAAACCCTTTAGGTTAATGACTTGAAGACTTCATTGGGATTGTGAAGCCAGACCCAACTATTTTCTCTGTTGGTGCATGTTCTGATCTTGTTATTTTCTATCGTGATTGAGTATTATCTTCTCTATGATTTGCTCAAGACTTAATCTACGATAGGCAAGATAAAAAGTAGTCACAAACATCTTCGTCTCATTATTTGTGATTCCAAAATATCTTGTTTCACTACCATACAATTAAGATTATTGTGAGGTGATTTATATTTCTAGGCTGTTCTTCGGGAATATAAGTCTGGTATATCAATTGGTTCATGTTTACCTTGATTTATCAAAAGCGGAACAAAACTCATAGGTTTATCTGTGTGAGCCAAATTTGTCTATTTAATTGACTTTTATGTGTGAGACAGATTGGTTTATCAAGTCTTCGACTTTGGGTCGTAGCAACTCTTAGGTGTGGATGAGATCATATAAGGGAATCAAGTGTGTAGAGTTCTACTGGGATTCAGAGACGTAAGGAGCGCAACTGTACCTTGATCAGTGTGAGGTTGGTTAGGTCTCAACTACATTCCAGTCCGAAGTTAACTTGGAGTAGTCTAGTGTCTGTAGAAGCTTAATACAGTGTGGTGTTCAAATTTGGACTAGGTGGGTTTTTCATTTGCGGTTTCCTCGTTAACAAAATTTCAGGTGTCTGTGTTATTTCTTTTACGCATTATATTTGTTTGTTTATATAATTAAAATATCACAGGTTGTGTGTAGTTCAATCAATTAGATAATCCAACCTTTGGTTGTTGATATAAATTACTTGAACATTGGTCTTTGGTATCGTTCAAGTTGTTTCACATAATAATCAGGCTCACGGATTTCTATCTGTTTGATTTGTTGATTACAATGTGAAAAAAAGATACAACTCTTGGATATATTTCCATTGATTGAGTCTGAATGTCTAGTTGATTCTCTTTGAATTATATTGGAGTTCGTTCATACAAATTTATAAGCGAAATATTGGGTGTGGTTGTTAGACCCGTGTTTGTTCAATTGGTATAAGAGAACACAAACACGTTTAAGACCTCATAAGTCTGTGTTTGTAGCGATCTGACTCTATGGACAAAGTTATCTCTATAAACGTACCACCAGTCTTCGATGGCTCGAATTACTTATGATGGAAAATTGCTATGCGTGCCTTTCCTCAAGCGCATGATTTTCAATCATGGGTTTATGTTGTTAATGGCTATGATCCTCTAATGGTTATAGTAAACGGTGTTTCTATTGTAAAGGATATTGTTGGATATGAACCTAACGAGATACTTGTTGCAAAGCAAAACTCTGACAGTTTAAATGTTATCGTTCATGCCATTACCCCAGATCTTCAGCACCATGTAACTACGTGCATTCTGTTTAAAGATGGGTGGGATATCTTAGAAACTGTATTCGAAGGGAATACCTCAGAAAAGAAAAAGCTAGGCTTCAAAACCTAAATTCTAATTAGGAAGACCTTCGTATGGCTGATGAAGATTCATTTGATGAGTTTAATCACAAAGTGTCTGAAATTGTTAATGCATCTTTTGCATTGGGTAAGACTATTCTTGAAAAGGACATTGTGATGAAAATTCCCGTATCGTTGCCAGCAAAATACGATTCTAAAAATCATGCCATCGTTGAATGAAATAACCTTAATACCTTATCCAGAAATACTCTGGTCAGGAAATTAAAGATCTTTGATCATGAGCATACATCCAAATATGGGAAGGATATTGCTTTAAAAGCACAAAAGAACACTAAATTACTTGATAAAAGTAAAAGTGTTGGCATCTCTGAAGATGATCCTTATGAGACTGATTCATTAGATGAATATATTGACAAGTCAGTTTCTTTGATCACTAGAAAGTTTAGAGATCTTCTTTTGAAGAGAAGTAAATGGTTCACAAGAGATAAACCTAAATCATCAGTTAAACCTCATAATCGTGTTCCTCCAAAAAATAGGGATACTGACGATACCGATGATGAGGATATGCCACAGTGCTTCAAGTGCAAAGGTTTTAGTCATTTTGCAAATGAGTGTCCAAATCGTAGAGAATACACTGGAAACAAAGGTCTTGCTGCAACTCTTGATGAAATGTATGATCATTATGATTCTAACGAAGATGAAAAATCAAGTGTTGCATTCCTCTGTGAAAATATTTATTTTTATAATTATAGCAATATGTAATTTAATCTCGATATTCTTCTAGGAAACACTTCGACCATCATGGAGGATAAAATAGATTTCTCTTTTCCACTGAAAATACTATTTCTAATTTTTCAAGTTCTACCGTTTGTCTAGAAGCCTGCACAGCTATGACGTCTGAACCATCCTCCATATTGATGAGTTCTTATTGTACTCTTAAGGGTCATGAAGTCTCCAAATGTTTCAAGTACAAACATAAGATAATATATGTCAACAAACTTCAACGAAGAGCGAATAGATTAGCAAACAAGCTCAAACTTGTTCAGAAGTCGTCTGAAGTATGTAATCTCATCTCTTCTCCGAAGAAATTAATTTCCAAAAAAAAAAAAACCTCTAGAGAAAAGAATACGGTCTAAATAGTATGTGAAACAGAGTTCTAAGAATTCCATTCAAGAAGGTTATGGTGGACAGATTATTGTTCACCCCAGCACAACTTAATTGTGTTGGTTGTGTCTCTTGTCTCATGTGCCTGGTTCAAAAGAGACAAGGGTTTGCACACTTCAGGCTTTAGGAAAAGAAAATTTTGCTTTTGTTTTTGTTTTTTGGTTTTTGGGTCACCGTTATGGAATTCTTCCATTCTTTCGTATCTAATTGATATTGAAAGGGGTTTACTCTGTTTAATCAATAAAAGAGGGTTAAAATCGACAATTCTGCCTTCTTTAGAGTTGTGAGTTGTGCGTACATGAATCCTTATTTAGCGTATAAAGGTTCCGTAACCCTACATTCCTTTTTCCTTCTCTAGAAGACTTTTTTCTATCACAAGACTACTTGTTGAGTCAGATTTGTGAATTCCTCCCACAATCTCATACTTGTATGAAGAATCCAAGCATTATGTCTCCTGATAGAAAAGATGTGAATATAATTGTTAAGCCATGAATCATGAAGGAAAAAGATAAATCTCCTGTTCTATCAACTTTGAAAAGAAAAAGAAGGAATGTGAGGAAACCAAGAGATGTTCCTTCAAATCTTCAGAAGTTTTCTGGTGTTCATGAAGAGATGATTGAGATAAGAAAGGAGATTCAACAAATAAAGGCTATTGTTTGAGGACTCTCAAAATTCAAAAGTCCCTGTTCGGTATCACTCTAGAAGGTTTGTTGGAATTGACTCCTTTCTTCATGAACTTTATGTTCCAATGGCTGTTGACGACAAGGAGTTTGGGGACGATAAATAATTTTTTATAGGCCTTAATGCTTAGGAAACTTCAGATGATTTTGCAGTATTAATCTTTATGGTTTTATATATTGCAAATTATTATGGGATATGTGTGTTTGCATCCTTGAACTATGTCAAAAGTTAAGTCTTTCAGATGTCACTATGCAAATATTGATAAAAATTTGAATGAAATTTTGACAACAAAAGTAAAGCCTATTATGTCATTATGAAAATATTGATGGAAGAAAGGATGAACTTTTGTTTACAAAGATTAAGTCTATTACATATCTCTATGCAAATATTGATAAAAAAAGAAAAGAATAAATCTTTGAATATATTCCGCAGTATTGGTCTTTCCCTAATCCACATTTTTATGTATGTATTGTGTGTCTCCGTAAGTTTTTTCTTATGTTTATCATTTCCGATTAAATTAATCACGGGTTCTCTTATGGTTAATTTAATTGACTATTTTGGATATAAATTCATGCTTCGTGATTATTTGTTAATGTCCAAAGAAGTCCTTCTTTTCTTGTGAAAGTACAGTCGCTTTTGTTGTTCTTTCGGGAATGAAATTTCATGAAGGAGAGTTCTTAATTGAACTTGTGCTTAATTTCCAAATCTTTGTGGGGAGTGCGGCTGTGGAATAGTTCAGGAGTTATCTTGTATGTTTTTAAACGCCTTGACGAATTCATTTAATTTCGGTTATATGATTGCATCTAAACAAATTTGACATGTTGTTCTATTTTGGTCATGAAGTATCTCTATGGAAATTTCATTAGGGTCCCACTAGTTTTCGTACCTTTGCCAATTTTTATTGATAAAAAAGGGGAAAATTAATATGTAGTTCACACTATAAATACATATAGTTTACGAATCATTATGTAAGGAGGAGTGGTTTTTCTGCGAGATGAAGTATTGACTAAGGGGGAGTGATACATATCACCATAGTATTGTTGTCAAAGTTGTGATACAATTGGACTTTGATGTTGTGTAATAATACTATGACACTGTAGAACAATGATTGAGAGCTACTGTTTTCTCATTTTTATAGCTACGAATCTTCAACAACTATGATGCTGAGTCGAACACATTCAGAATCGCTGGAAGTACTTGGAAGTGACGAAGATTTCGAGTAATGTTGAAGAACCAAGGAAATCAAGCATTTGGATTGAAAGCTACAAAGTTTATTTTTTTTGTATTCATATGTATTGATAGTTTTGTCACTAAAATTGACAAAGGGGGAGATTGTTAGAGCACTGATCGGTCAAACTTGCAAGCGTTGCAATCTCAAGCTTGTTATCAAAACTATAAGTCTTGATTTATATTCTACTTATTGCTAAGTCTCGGATTAGGATAGAAAGTATATTTGAGCATTAGACTTCACGGCGTTCATCGATCGAAGACGAAGAACTACTAAGGGGAGCTTGTGGAAATTCATCAACAAAAGATATGTGGATACTTGAACTCATCTATCACTCAAAATTTTATCTACTATATCTCCTATTTGAGACAAAAGTCGTATAGCTATATAGACTTCATTTATATACATTTGATATTTCGAGATGAGTTTAACTTGCTTACATATTTCTCGAAATATGTGTTGGTAAGCTTTCGCTTTAACCAAGTTCATCTTATATTCTTGACGAAATTCAAAAGATGATCATGTGAATATCGTCTGGTAACATCTTACATGATTTGTGAGACAGTCATTTGATGTAGACTCGGAATGTTTCGTATTGATCATTCGATCACTTAAAAATTGCTTTGAAGCTAATAGTTTGTGTGAGACCGCTATTGTCGTCTTCCGAGAATGTTTCAATGATTGAAATAAGAGTTTAGAACAATTGGATATAAGCATAGTATGCATTCTTGCATATATGTAATCCAAGTCCTGGAACCATGTTATGAATACCATTATGCGTACTTCTTGGTTTGCTGAAGTCCGGGAACCTTGTATGCATACCGGTACGCATATTGGCGTGAGGTTCAGTTTCGGGATTTTTCGCTGAGTTTGGAAGGTATGCGTACTTGTTCATGTTCTGGCGAACCCAAACTTAGTCTGGCCATTTAGGTATGCGTACACGTTTGCATACCTGAATGGACAATGTTCTAAAATTGATTTGTTCATGAACTAATACATTTATATAATAAGGAATGCAACCTTCTGCAAACCATGGATATAATGTTCATGACTTGATTCGGGTGAATTAAAATCGATTTTGCTTCAGTTGTGTCTTTTATACTTCTATGAGAATATAAACAATTGAACAACTCTAGAACTAGTTTCATTTGAGTCATTTGAACTAGTTATGGTTAAGATAAATAAGGTTGATATGAAAGTGTTCATATGGCTAACCTCAGTTAACTATTTTTGAGCCAACAAAGGTGCACATGTTTAGGTTTGGTTTCATATCTAAATGAAGTAAATTTTCATCTGTGTGTAACAAGCTAACTTCGATCTAACAGTTGAAAGATATTAGCTTGTATCTAATCAGGTTTTCATCTAACGACAAATATTGAATGCTTTGTTACCATGGTAACATTGATTGCAAACCATGATTTGAAGACTATATAAAGGATAACTCTAGCAACTGGGAAACCTAATCCCCACAACTTTTGTGTGATACTAGTTGCGACTGGAGTCGATTCTCCTTTAACCTTAGGTTTTTCAAGAAACCCTGTAGGTTCACGACTTGAAGACTTCGTCGTGATAGTAGTTGCGACTAGATTCGATTCTCCTTTAACCTTAGGTTTTTCAAGAAACCATGTATGTTAACGACTTGAAGACTTCATTGGGATTGTGAAGCTAGACCTAACTATTTTCTCTGTAGTTTCATGTTCTGATCTTGATGTTTTCTATCGTTATTGAGTACTATCTTCTCTAAGATTTGCTCGAGACTTAATCTCCAATAGGAAAGATAAATAGTAGTCACAAACATCTTCGTCTCATCGTTTCTGATTCAACAATATCTTATTTCGCTACCATACGATTAAGATTATTGTAAGGTGGTTGATATTTCTAGGTTGTTCTTCGGGAATATAAGTCTGGCATATCAATTGGTTCTTGTTCACCTTGATTTATCAAAAGATGGAACAAAACTCATAGGTTTATCTGTGGGAGACAGATATATCTATTCAATAGACTTTTCTATGTGAGACAAATTGGTTTATCAAGTCTTCGACTTTGGGTCATAGCAACTCTTATGTGTGTGTGAGATAAACTAAAGGAATCAGGGAGCGAAACTGTATCTTGATCAGTGTGAGATTGGTTAGGGCTCAACTACATTCCAGTTCGAAGTTAACTTGGAGTAGGCTAGTGTATGTAACGGCTTAATACAATGTGGTGTTCAAATATGGACTAGGTCCCGAAGTTTTTCTGCATTTGCGGTTTCCTCGTTAACAATTTTTTTGGTGACTGTGTTATTTATTTTCCGCATTATATTTGTTTATGTAATTGAATTATCATAGGTTGTGCGTAGTTCAATCAATTAGATAATCCAACCTTTGGTTGTTGATATAAATTGGTTGACACTTGAACATTGGTCTTTAGTACCGTTCAAGTTGTTTCACATAATAATCAGGCTCCCAGCAGATTTCTATTTATTTGATTTGCTGATTACATTATGAAACAAAGATACAACTCTTGGATATATTTCCATTGATTGAGTCTGACTGTCTAGTTGGTTCTCTTGGAATTATATTGAAGTTTGTACATACAGATTGCTAAGCGAAATATTGGGTGTGGTTGTTAGACCCCCGTTTTTCAGATTAGAAGTTAGAAAATTATTGCAAATGACTAAAGACCGTACACAAAAGAAAACAATATAAAAACAAGAAGTACACAGTTGGATTTCAAACTTGGTATATGATGTTTCTACTTACACTATGAAATGTACTCCAATTCCTCTCACACGTAGAAAAACTACAAGTTAGACTTCAATCTCGTATTGCAAACCTCTGTAAGCAAGGAACATGAACCCCATGAAGTATCACAGTGGATCAAAGAAGGAATGTTAACTTACAAGGCTAGATAGTATCATTGGTTCTCACAGATGATGGTATTCCGAAGACTCCTACAACATCTTTGTAAGTTCGCAATTCAACCCATTAGGATCAATTAATTATAAGCTGATCAATAGCAGTGTAGAGTCCTGCTTTCACAGTTTTGTACATAAAATCCTCTCTTTTCTCAACAGGGACTTTATAGAATAACCTTGGGTTTAGGTAGTATCAAGCATAATACAAGGGATGGCAAATCTTGTTTTCCCATCTTTTCTCAAAGATACCAAAAAATTTATTCGAAACTGCATCACTGCTTTTAACTTTCTTTAAGTTCTGTTGTATCTTTTCTTTTGATCTCATCACATTTTCATAAATATAACCCACGGAAGGTTTTTCTCCGTATCCACCATTCTAAGAACCTCTACTAATGGATACAACACTTGAATCGAAAATGTGACAGTCTCCCAGATTTCATTGCTTGATATTATCATCATTCTCCTTCCTTATGATTTCCTCGCATAACTAGAATTCATCCACTTATCTTGAACAAATAACACTTGCAGGGGACCTCTATACTCCAAAATGCTGATCAATGTATAATATGTGGTTTCAAATCTTGTATTAGTGGACCTATGCAATTATGAGTTACATGTTAATTCTCTAAACATTGTTAACACGGCTCCATGGTTGTAAATATATGAAACGATTGATCTGGCCCTGCTGATAGTATGAATATGGTCACATAGATCTTTCATCACCAAATTAACATAATGAGCAATATGTGAAGTCCAAAATAATGTAGGGTGTTCCCTCATTAAAAGTTACCAGCAGCCTTAAAATTTGAGCAGTTATCAGACACAGATTGAACAATGTTTTCAATTCCTACGTCGGCAATTACCTCTTTGGAGAGTTTTATTATGTATTCAGCATCTTTGGTAATGCCTGAGGTGTCAATAGACTTTAAGATAATAGTCGCCTTTGGGAAGCTAACTAAGAAATTCATAATTTGTCGTTCTTTTTGATCATTCCAACCATCGGATATAATAGTTCAGCCAAACCTTTTTTAATGTTTTCTGAATGACTCAACAAACTTCTTTCTTTAAACAAACTTATTATTGAATATATTAGTTCCTAGTTGATGATACGACAGAGTTGAAATTGCTCTTCCATATTCCCCAATCGTATAAACCATTTCTTGAAATGATGAGCAGATAAAATAATTAAATGTTATACCGGCTTCTGTTTGTCATGCTCCAATTGCATCCCAAGCTTCCGTTTTAAGTTTTTTCTTTGCTAACTGGAGTTTTTCGATTGATTTTTGTTTCGCCTACGCGAAATATGATTTTAATAGCAAATCAAGTAGACCTCTAACACTTGCAACTTTGAATTTCTTGCTTTTGGTTAATTTTTTGCTTAGTAGCTGTTATATTCACTGCATCAACTTCAACCGATTTCATCATCACTTTGCTTCATAATCTGATCCTCATCTTCAAAAAGGCTATCAGTTCCCTGCTTCTTTGCTTTGTCCTGAATCTTCTTCTTCATGCTTGCAAAAAATTTCTGCATTATTTCTGGTATAGTCTAAGGACAAGCTTTCACATAACTTGGTATTTGTGTAGAAGACAATTTTTCATTCTATTAATCCCGCCACTACATTCATGACCACACAACTTACATTTAATCCTCCAGGTTTTAACATTACCTGATATAGTTCATTCCCAACCTACATCATATAAATCAGTTTTTGTGTTTGAGGTTGAAGCATTAGAAGGATCCACCTGCTATACAATACATTGATTACATTTAGTACTAAGTCATTAATTAAATACCTCAACATGAATTAAATTAGAGAACCTAACAAACAGGTTCAAATAATATAAATGAATCATTTAATTTAGTAGCTACAATAACTAACTGAAAGAACATGTGGAAGAAAAATAGACTGAAAAAGAAATTAAAAGCAAGTAAAACAGTTGAGTATTTAATATACCTCAGTGCTGGCTTGTTGAGTCATCTTTTTCTGAAATAGACTAGACCATATAGAATTGGTGAAGAAGAAGAAGAAGAAGAATTGATGAAAAAAAAAATGTTCTGAAGTAAATCAGATCATGGGTGAAGAAGAAGAATTGATGAAAAAGATTTGAAGAAATTGAGAAGAAGACACCCCTTGACCTATGGTTGTGCGGCTCCACTTCTTTAGTCTCTCGACCCTTTTTTTAGGGTTTATTTCACTTATATAAATTCTTTTTGGCAGCTGTTTTACTATTTTGACCCTCCAACCGAGTTACCCGAAGATCGGAACTCGGACCGATTCAGTCAACGCTAATATTCGGCTCGGACGAGTATTGCGAAACGTATCACCCAAATGCCGACACCCGAGTTATTCGCGAGTAACTCGGCTGACTCGCCCGAACCGTATTACATATTGATTTAATCTAGATTTATTGATTTACTCCTTGAGGAAAACATATAAAATCGTAAATCGTGACTTATAATTTGCTTGATATGGGTAACTGCCTTATGACAAGCAAACATTTCACGAGATCCACAAATGGAAGAAAACCACACTTTGTGCCAACAGGTTATCAGCCCAACCTAGTTTCTTATTTTTCGACACCTGATTTCATTTTTATAGTCAACGTCTGTCACCCACTCGTCTGGTCAACAAAGACCATACTTAACACACATTCGCAACAAAATTAACCACTTGACTGTTAGGAAGAGAAGAAACCAGAGAGCACGAGATCATGCTCACACACACCTAATAATCCCCAACTCCCCAAAATCAAAACCCTAACCCTAAAACTTCATTCTAATCACACGCATTCCCCTAAATTCCTCCCCGAAAATGTCTTCAGATTCTAATTCACCCGATTCCACAAATCAAAACCCTAAACAAGTAGTAATTACAGATCAAATTTCTTCTTTAACATTGGCTGATGAATCCCAGAAAGAAGAAAAAGTATCAATTTCGATGGTGAATGGATCTGATGATGTTAACTCCGACCAAATTGATGAGACCCAAGTCCCAGAAGAAGAAGAAGAAGAAGAAGAAGAAGAAGAAGGGGGAAATGATTCAGCAATGGTGTCTGCAGAGGAGGAGGAAGCTGAGGTTTTGGTAGAAAAAGAAGGAGGAGGTATTAGAGAGATAAATTCTTCATCTGGTGGTGGTGGGATTGATAATTTGGGGCAAAAAATTGAGGGAAATGGTTCAGCAACGGTGTCTGTAAAAGAGGAGGTTGGAGTTGTTGAAGAAGAAGGGGCTAGAGAGGTCAATTCATTGTCTGGTAGTGGTATTCATGAAATTGAAGGAACAAAAGTCAGTCCTAGCACTAGTGGAAATGGTTCAGCAATGGTGTCTGTGAAGGAGGAGGTTAGAGAGAGAAATTCTTCATCTGGTGGTGGTGGTGGAGGTAATTTTGAGCAGGAAATTGAGGGAAATGGTTCGGTTTTGGTATCTGTAGAGGAGACTGAAGTCCCAGAAGAGGAAGACGAAGGGGTTAGAGAGATGAATTCTTCATCTGGGGGTGGTGCTGATGAAGTCGAAGGAGCAGTATTAAGTCCTAGTAGTAGTGGATATGCCGGTGAATTGGGAACTAGTAGTGGAACTAGTAATTCTGGAATTGATGAGATTGAAGAACATGATGGAATTGTTAGTAATGATGGTGTAAATTTGCTAGATAATTTGAATGATGGGGCTTCAGGTGCATGGGTTGCTGGGAAACGACATTCAGATGAGGTTTGTGTTGTTACTTTGGTCTATTGAACTCTTGGTTTTTGCTAAATTTTGGGGATTTTACATGCTGTTACTCTCTGTTTAGTTATTGATGAAAGTATCTTCCTTGATGGTCATGGGTTTCATCATTAGAGCTTTAAATTAACATGCATTTCCATCCACTAGAGTACATGCACGTGCTCGTTATACTTATTGTCGAGAGTTTGGTCTTTGTGATAAGTAGATCATCCTTGTAAGAAATAAGCCGTTGGATCATTTGATGTATGCCCAGATGAAACTGTTAGATTTTGCAATAAATTTCTTGGGACATTTTGATTTATTTATGAAGTGCAGGATGATGGCTCAGCATCTTGGAGGAAAAGGAAGAAGCATTTTTTTGTTTTGAGTAATTCTGGCAAGCCAATTTACTCCAGGTTCGTGTCATTGTTCATTTGGGGAACTCAGGAACTTAAATTTTTACTTTCTATAAAGTTTGATGCTATTACTGGGTATATTGGTGATTGTAACCTTTGACTATCATGGTTATAATACTTAAAAGGTATGGAGATGAACACAAGCTTGCAGGGTTTTCGGCTACATTGCAAGCAATTATATCCTTTGTGGAGAATGGGTACAATATCAAAACTCCCCTTTTATTCATGTAGAGTTTGATCAATCTCTTTGTCAATGTTGTAAGACAAAATTGGTTGGTTTATCCTTTTCTTGATGTCTTTTCAGGGGAGACAGTGTTAAATTTGTAAGAGCCGGAAAACATCAGGTTTGTGGACATATCCATACACCTATATTAGTGGCACTTAGTTTTATTAGAGATTTTACTCGGAACTTTTGCATGTTCAGGTAGTTTTTCTTGTGAAGGGACCTATTTATTTGGTGTGCATAAGCTGTACTGAAGAGCCTCAGGAGTCATTAATGGGTCAATTGGAACTAATCTATGGTCAGGTAAGAATTCATAGTTCATTTTCCATATTGTGGTGTGATGTATGTCCTGGTTGTGTATTTGACTTGCTCTTCACTTGCCTTGAGTTTATCCAACAAAGATGTCAATATTTTTCATAATGTAGTTTACACACTGGAACTGCTGTTATCTCTATTTATGGTGTACTTGTTTCATATTTTTGTGGATGCAGATGCTTCTTATCCTAACTAAGTCTGTGAATAGATGTTTTGAGAGGAATTCAAAGTTTGATATGACATCCTTGCTTGGGGGGACAGACTGTGTCTTTTCATCGCTTATCCATTCCTTTGGTTGGTGTGTTCCTCTTCCCATGTGCTGTATTCCATTAAAGCATATATAAGTGCTTTAGATAGAACCTGTTTTTACGAATTAGTGGTAGCCTTTTGCTAATCTACACTTCCTTTATCAGGAACCCTGCTACATTTCTTCATGCATATACTTGCCTTCCTCTAGCTTATCCTACAAGGCAAGCTGCTGGAGCTATATTACAAGATGTAGCTGAATCAGGTGTTCTTTTCGCGATATTGATGTGTAAGCACAAGGTTCGTCTTTACACCCTGCTGTAGTAAATCGAAATTGGTTTTGCATTTTTGAGGCAATGAAAGATGTGGTTCCGTTACCAGAAACTCCCAACCCCACCTTACTTATTATATAGAGTTGCTCGCGAACTATTAATATCCCATTCCGACCTTTTTAAACCAGGTCTGTGTAGTGGAAGATTCCTACTGCAGTTCCTCCGCTTGAAGGTCTTAACTTTATACTTGGAATTGTAGATTAGGCTTCCTCTGAAAAACCGTCATTCAATTACTTCATCTCTTTGATAGACAATCACACCCTTCTTTTCTTTGTGTTATACTTATCGCTTTCTTTGTTGGTTGTTGTTGTTACACTTATTTTCTTGCCAAAAGTACACCAGCATTAGAAGTTGATAAGAATTATTGCAGGTTATCAGTCTTGTTGGTGCACAAAAGGCATCCCTTCATCCTGATGATATGCTGTTACTTGCCAATTTTGTCCTGTCCTCAGAATCCTTTAGGCAAGTAAAAGCCCATTGCCATTGTTCAATTTTTTTTTTTTACATTACGTTATATTTTTCAGTCACTTGGAAGTGTTGAGAACACTAATCTCCATTAGAAAAGCTTATATCTGTTTTGATGTTTTAATCTTACATTATACTGTTTCATACTATGTGCAGGACATCTGAATCATTCTCACCAATATGCTTGCCAAGATTTAATCCAATGGCGTTTCTATATGCATATGTGCAATATCTTGATGTGAGTGACATTGAAGTCCTGTCAGTTGTCAGATAGATGTGGAATGGATACATTTCCGGCTTACTTTTTTTTTTTTTTTTTAACATGGATGGTTTTCTTTGTTCTAAGATGTTGTATAGAGGTCATCTCTTTGTGAAATGTATTCGGATCTGTCATTCCTAATTGACAACTGCTGTGTCATCTGAAGCCGGTCTTGAATTACCTTAGGACATGAACTGATGCTGTGTCCGTGTGATATATAAGTTGCTTAGGTTTTGGTTATGTACATGACATCTTTAAATTGTGGCTTGGCAGGTAGATACGTATTTGATGTTGCTTACCACTAGTTCAGATGCCTTTTATCATCTTAAGGACTGCAGGTAAACCACTCTGTCCCAACTTTATACAAACTTGAGGGTTGGGAAATAGATATACCAATGATCTGTTGAACTAAATTTTGTAGGACGCGTATCGAGTCGGTGCTGGTGAAGTCAAATGTTCTCAGTGAAGTTCAGAGGTCCATGCTAGATGGTGGTCTCCGTGTAGAGGATTTGCCTATCGATCCTTCTCGTCCTGTATCTTCATCTCCTCATTTGGGGCAGGAAAGACTTACGCCTGAATCTCTTGAGCGATTAAAAGAAGCAGATCATGGCATTGGTGGTCCTGCTGGACTATGGCATTTCATTTATCGAAGTATTTATCTGGATCAGTATGTGTCATCAGAGTTCTCATCTCCAATAAACAGTTCTAGACAACAGAAAAGGTAATGCTTCCTTATGTTGTAAAGTTGATTTGTTATTGGTCTCTGTTTACCGCTCCAACTTGAAGATAACTTTTACTCCTTTCACAGATTGTACAGAGCATACCAGAGGGTTTATGCTTCCATGCACGGCGAAAATGGTCCTCATAAAACACAATTTAGAAGAAATGAAAATTATGGTACGGAATCTTTCCTTTTCCCTTTTGGGCGTTTTTTTGTTTTTGTTTTTTGGAATATCTACCGAGTATGATGAGATGAAAAACTTGCATTTTTTTTTTTGGGCAGTTATACTATGCTGGATTACTCCGGATTTTGAACTTTATGCAGCATTTGATCCACTTGCAGACAAGGTACTGATATACTTCTTGGTTGAAATCTGTTTCAGTGATTTACACAAACTAATTGAATTTAGTGCAAACCAGTTTCGAGCAAGTGATGTTATCCATTTTTGTAAAGGGCCATGTTTGAATTTCCTCTGATTTTCTTTGCAGGCATTGGCTATAAAAACTTGCAATCGCATATGTCAGTGGGTAAGAGATTTGGAAAACGAGATTTTCTTGTTGGGGGCAAGCCCCTTCTCATGGTGATTGTTTTCTTTTCATACTTTTGTGTATGCACATAATGTACTGTATTCATCTAATAAAATCTTCCAATTTTGTTACTGTTCTGTGCATTTTCGTTTCCAAATTTTGTACGATCTGAAGAATCAAAGTTTCGTTCGCAACATAATTCTGTAAAATCACCTTTGTTGAATCTCTTGATTCTTTAGTAATCTAAATTGAAATCAATTGATTGCATAAACAGAGCTTTATGGTTTTTCTGTTGCCTCACTGGAATAAAATATTATAAGCAGGCAGTTTATATGTCGTGGTCTACCTACATATGTTCCAAAAGGTTTCTGAGCATCAAATAAATCTCATCCTTCTGAGCATGTCTCTTGTCGCTGGTGACAAAAACGTGAACCTTACCATTGGCTTCAATCCAACTGCATCCAGGGATTATTGTCATTCCTTTCTCCTTCATCTCTGTCCTGATAACTGATGAATTGCTCCATCTACCAGCTGCAGAATTGGCATTAGAAATCATAACATAGGATGATGAATCTTTCGGATCTAGATCATGAACCCGTCTAGCTGCATAATCTGCAAGTTCCAAATTCGAGTGTATTTGGCACCCTCCAAGCAATGATTTCCAAAACCCGATTCCTGGATCAAAAGGCAGATCCTGAAGGAAAGTTTCTGCTTCACTAAAACGCCCGCACCGGGACAGTAGATCAACCATACACGCGTAGTGTTCAGGCTGTAGCAGATTAGGGTCTTCGGCTTTTGCTAAATTGAAATGCATAAAAGCTTCATCAACAAGACCGGTATGATCACAAGCCAATAAAACACACAAAAGAGTGACACTGTTAGGTCTGAAACCAGAAGTTTTCATCTTTTCGAAAAACTCCAATGCTTCTTTTCCTCTCCCATTCTGTGCATACCCGCAAATCATAGCATTCCAAGATACAACATTCTTCTGCTGAAGCTTACCGAATATCAAAAGACTATCTTCCATTGCCCCACATTTCGCGTAAAAGCTAATCAGCGAATTACTAACAAAAACACCACAAGAAGAACCCAAAATCTTCAGAGTACAAGCATGAAAACTCTTACCCATATCGAGAGCTGCTATATTAGCTGCTGCGCTGAAAACACAAGGAAACGTCGAGTGAACAGGCAGTAATGATCCTTCTCTACGCATCTTAACAAACAGATTTACAGCTTCTTCGGTATGACCGGTCTGACTATACCCGCCAATCATTGCATTCCAAGAAACAACATTTTTCTCAGGCATATCTTGAAAAACCTGTAAAGCATCTTCACATCTCTTATTCTTTAAGTACCCACATATCAAAGTAGTATAAGAAACCACATTTGGTTCGTTTGTATCATCAAAAGCCTTCCTAGCATTTTCTATCGTACTTAACTTCACATAAAGATTAAGAATCGAACTTCCGACAAAAACATTCGTATTAAGACCCAACTTCAATGCACAAGCATGGAATTGCTCACCAATACAAAGATTTCGTAATGCGATGGAAGAATGAATTACCGTTCCAAAAGTGTACTGACTAGGTGTAGAGTTGAATATAAGCAAACTTGAAAAGAGACTTATTGCATCTTTATGACGATCTTTTTTCGCAAACTGACCGATAACCTTTGTTGCTGAAACAATGTCCCAGTCAGGCGTTTCGTTGAACAGCTTACGAGCATCTGAGAATGAATCCCACTCACAATAAGAACTGATAAGGTCGGATTCAGCTAGGGAAATCCCTAACTTGATGTAACGGGCATGAGATGTCTGGGTTTGTTGGAAAATTCTGTCAGATAATTTTTGAGCCTGTTTGAGATTTGGTTGATATAATTGAATGATCTTTAGTGGGATGCAATTCATGTGTGCGCCTGCAAGTGTACTCTCAATGAGGAGGTCCAAGGTTCAATCCCCTGTGCCTGTGGGGGTGTTATATCTGGGGTTGGCGGGTCGGGCCAGGCAGTAAGGCCTGCCCGAGTGATCAAAAAGAGAAAATGATTCATGTGTCCGCCAATATTTGCCTAGCGTTTTTAGGGCCAATCAAAAAGATTTATGGGCCAACAATAAAACAAATTAGGGTTACCCAAACCTAAAGTGAGGTACCCCTTATGTCGCATATTTCTTAATGGCAAAATTGCCCTTACATAATCGGTAGGTAATATATTATTTTTATCCTCCGAATGCATTCAGTAGACAAAATAATAAGTATGCGTCCGAATGTAGTGGGTGCAGTATTTGAATGAATTTTTTTTCATTTTTTTCTTCAAGGATTTTTCTGTTTTTTCCCAGATTCGGGAGATATTCATGATTTTTATCTGCCGAATGTAGTCGTGTTCTTCATTTCTCAAGAACATTAGAGTAGCATTCAGGAGATAAGCTTACAATCGGAGGACTTGAAATAATAGGAAGTTTAAGTAGTTAACCAGACTTCCGAATATAGAGTGGCCCAAAGATGATATTTTGGAAAAAAACTCAGATTTTCGAGTTTTGTACTAGTCATAATTGGAAGACAAGTAATTCATTTGACCTCCGAATATTTGTTGGCTCCAAAATGAGAACCACCATGACCATGAGCCTTGGCATATAAGGCTTTGTTCACAGGAATATATGACCAACAATATTCGGAAGTTAACCTATAATTCTATCTCCCGAATGTTGTCGATGTTCTTGAGAAATGAAGAACACGACTACATTCGGGAGATAAAAATCATGAATATTTCCCGAATCTGGGAAAAAACAGAAAAACCCTAGAAGAAAAAAAATGAAAAAAAATTCATTCAAATACTGCACCCACTACATTCGGACGCATACTTTTTTTTTTTTTACCGAATGCATTCGGAGGATAAAAATAATATATTACCTACCGATTATGCAAGGGCAATTTTGCCATTAAGAAATATGCGAGATAAGAGTAACTCACTTTAGGTTTGGGTGACCCTATTTTGTTTTATTGTTGGCCCCTAAATCCTTTTGAGTGGCCCCTAAAAACGCTTAGGAATATTTGGTTGTGGCGCTGTGAGGTGAATAGCATATTTATGAACAAAAATTCTGTACTGAATCCCCCACCCCACAAATAAAAAACGGGCATACCTAAATATTTTAGGGGGGCATACTATATATAGATAAAAAAGGGTTATTAGATAGTCATTTGAAAAACCCCTTATCCATGTATTTTGTTTAATACCAAAACTACCCTTATTTATAAATATTTTTTAAAAAATATTTTATTATTTAATGTTTTTTTTCTTTTAAAGAAGAAAATTATTAATCATCATCGAAAGAAAGGAGTTTACAAGAATTGGATGGGAGTCTCGCATCAAGCTGAGCTCCAATCCCATTTTGAATGACGACACCTAGCCTATGGAAAATAAAATCTCCTACCTTGACATTCGCATCATGACTGGACATGTAATTACGTAGTCTATTCAGAAAAAAACTACCGTGTCACTTCCCAGCTCCCCCAAGGTGGTGAAAGCATGGACACCAAAGCCCAACTCTTGCGCCGAATACTTTTCGAGATATTTTGCATTCTTCTTGGTCACAGTGTTAGCAATCGCTTGACCTGGAGAAAAGGCATGTACACCTTTACATGTGAGAGGAGAAACACCCGTAACATATAAACACATGTTGTGCCCATTGAGCCAATTATAAACCATGATGTCAGCGGGTCTCAAAGCCGAACCATCATCAAATATGAGCCCTAATAATACTTCCTTCCTAGCCAGGACTCCTGCACGATAACACATATCAGCAAAAGTGTCTCGAATAAGATCATGTCGAAACTTGAGACCAATCCCTTTGGTACAGTGTATAACGTGATCTCCAAAAATATCCATCTCCCGCCCACATGAAGAACATACATCACCCACCTCAAAAAGGGAGATGCCCAATCTATAACGCACAACAGATTGAAACTGTCTAGGACCAATCCTTTGGTTCAGTCCATCAATGGGAATAGCCAACAAATAATCTTGAGCATGTTTAGTCTTGTTGCATTGCCACAAAACCGTATCACGTACATACATATCAAAGTCAGTTGGAATTTTCTTCACCACAACATCAAAGTATTTAACCGCCAGAGAGCTCATAAAAAGGGGGACGATTCCATCAATGCTGAGTGGTGAGCCTAAAATTCCACATACCTGATTATATGCATTAAATGCGAAACCAAGACTGGGGCTCTGACCATCTACATAGGAGTGTCGTAAGATATTACGCTGCTGAGAAATTGTCTGTGTATAAGACGCCACGTAACAATATTGCATAGTGTCTTTCATAGTATAAACTCCCATCTCACCGTATTTGATAGGAAGAGTGACTAATCTCTGTTGAAGTAGCCCAAAACCAGGTCCATCACCTATAAGAAGTTGCCGTAAGTATTCGACCAAGTTCTCATCATACAACGGCTGAGCACTAGATAAATATTCGGGTTTAACTGTGAGCATAGAAAAGTATAGTCTGGAGACTCCACTACAGTTCCACAGGAGTAACAGCTCACATTGTGGATCCTTAAGCTTCTTAATATCTTCCACCAACTCCAAAGTCTTATGCACCCTACTAACAACCAAATCCTTACAAAAATGTGGATCCGAACTTACCGGGCCACCAAGTAACTTCACACCTTTCTTTGGTCTACTGATCTCGTCTGGAAAAATTCCCAAAGCTAACTATTATCAACCACCGGCCAATAAACTTATGTCTTATAAATATTCAGATGCAAACCCAGAGAAGGCCCCTCTTGTTGAACAATCTGTAAGGCTTTCGATACCATCATAGTATCACCAATCTGCGCTCCATCATCAAGGTACCAAGCTTGGAATTCTAAAGTACATTGCTCTGCAATTTTGTGGACAAGGGGGTGGAGAGTTAGAGCAAAAAGAATGGGACCAAGCGGGTCACCTTGCTGTACACCCTGCGCAGAGAATAAAGTATGATCCAAATAATACAGGTGCGGCTGATTTGAGTAACAGAACTCCACCCAATAGGCGATAGAGGGGCATCGTAATCTAACTTCCCTAAGCATAGTAGACCTGTCAAACAAGTTAAAAGAATTAGAGAAGTCTACCATAAGCATTGTATGCGAATCAGTCTCGCCATACTCTTCCAACAGACGGTTAGCCGAGTGAAGAATAGCTTCACCACCGCATTGTACATGAACACCAAACTGATAGTCTCTTAAGTAAGCTTCCATGTCTTTACCCACATGAGTGGCTGCAACCTTAGATACCAGGTGCCTCCAAACAGTACCCACGGCTATGGGACATAGACCTCCACCGGGTTTAAGCAATGGAGTGAGCGGTGCTGAAGAAAAAAATACTCCCAACTCAGGTGGGCAATCCCCGACGAGCCAAATGTTCACGATACTCGTAATGAGGAAACCAAATCATCTGCCACAGCTATCTCTCCCACAAGAAGTACCCTTTGGGAAACTTCTAATCTTACCCAAAACTAAATCATCAGTAACAATTAGAGCAGATTGAGCAGGGGGTATGACTGGGATGTACGGTGGTCTGGCATATGGATGCTTTCTTTTTAGTTCATCTAAGTTATCAGCATTAGAAGGTGCAACTCCATTAGATGTAAGAGTTCGAATGGCTGCAGTATACATACCGTAGCTAAGATTCTTACGACATAACCGGACATTGGACGCTTCCTGATTGCATGTCTCATGCTTCTTATTCTTTTTTTTACGCAGCTCCTGCAAAGCCTCCTGCTCCTCTAAATCTTGCTGAACCAATATGCAACAACCATTCGGTTTAGCCCAAGTAAGTAACGCGGAGTTGATAACAGCGATCTGCATCTCCTTACGTGCGCCTGACCTTTTCTCCTCACTGTTTTTGGGAGTGAAAACACGCAACACACAGATGGGAAGAAGAAGAAGTTGAATCCATAATGTAATCTCCCTGAGAAGTAATAACTTTCTGAATCGCAGCGTTGAAGGTTCTTGAGAAAGCAAGTTTGCAGTTAACTGGCACACTAGAGACAATAGTGATATTGCATTGTTATACTTTATCTAACATCTCCAGGCTCAAACAAGGGGGAGGATCAACCAAAGCTGCATCATCAGATGAACTTACAGTTGAACTTGCAGATGCAAGTTATTGCGGGCATGGAATACCATGAATTAAGAAATTTGCTCCAGTTCAATTGAAAGGCCCCTGAGTTGACTCCCCTTTGTGAGACCTGCATGAGATTATACACTTATGTAATCGTAAGCACTCAACACAGACCCACATCCTCAGCTGCTGCAGAACCTCTTCCCATGCTTTGTAAACTTTGTAGTCTTTGAACCTACTACGACATAAAGCTTGTCTTTCATCATCAGGGTAATGGCGATCTCTAAGATGAGTGAGCAAAGAGCCTTCTTTGTATCCTTTCCTTTGAGTCCCATTCTTACAGCCATCAAATCCAGTAAAAGGACATCGAAAGAAAACCACTTCATCCGTGGAAGAGGAAGATTGCTGGGGAGCTTGAAGGAAAAAACCACGAGTGCATACCATGTCAGTAAAAAAAAACCCAAGCAATAGGCAAAACTCTAATGCTGGTAGATGCGAAAGGAAAGTCTAGGGTGTCATTCGGTAGCTGAGAAAATGAGGAGAAAGATGAAGACAATCAACAACAATGGAGGGATTGCGTAGAAAAGGATTATTCAAGAAATCCGAATTCCTACAGCAAGGAAACCCCATATCGCCATTCTCCATCGCGGAAAAAACGACCCCTTTTTTTCTGCTTTTCTTTTAAAATTAAAATCTTTTTGAAAAAAGTAAAAAAAAAAAATCAAAAAATTATTATTTTTTTAAATTTTTTCTTCTATTATTATCTTTAAAAAATAGTAAATATTTCTTAAAGAACATGCAATTGGGGATATAGCTACAGGACAAAATAGGTGTCCCAATAGCAATTCTGGGTGACCCCTTATGTAATTATTTTTTTAATTCCTAATCGAGCCCCCACTAATCAGGATTAGTGATTAATTAAAATTAGTAAAATGTTAAGTATTTGGGGGATAAATTAGTGTGTATTTATTTTATTTGAATTTGAGTGGGTTAGTTGAGAGTGAAGGAGGGAAAATTTTTTTGAGTGGAATTTTTTTTTTGAAAATAGAAGATGATTGTGATGAGAGAATTGCTGCTAAGAGGTTGAAAATTTGATTTATTTTTCTTTGAATCCACCATTGTTGCAGCTGAAAAAGCTCTGTGCCGGCATGGTATTCAACCAAAAAACCATGCCGGAATTTGTCAGAATTTTTCAAAAATTGTTTTCCACTATCCGGGGTGTTCGGGGGACAAAATTTTTCAGGTTTTGATCTTCAAAATCTATTTTTTCTGGTTTTAATTAGTCTACTTCCGGCATAGTTATCTGATTTTCGAGCATGCCAGAACTACTTCCAGCATGGTTTTTGCTTAAATTTATATGCCGGAACATGATGAAAAGTATCCTGAAACTTGATTTTTTTTCACTTGACTACCGGCATAGAAAGATTTATATCGAGCATGCCGGAATTCAGTACCGGCGTGGTATTTATCCTAAATTACCATGTCGGAACTCAGTACCGACGTGGTATTTATCCTAAATTACCATGCCGGAACTCAGTACCGGCGTGGTCTTCATCCTAAATAAGCATGCCGGTACTGAGGAACCCAGTATCGACATGGTCTTCATCATAAATAACCATGCAGGAACTCAGTACCGGCATGGTCTTCATCACTTCCGGCGTGATCTTCATCACTTCCGGCGTGGTCTTCATCCCTACCGAATGTAAAAAAAAAAAAAAAACCAAAGTGAGGAGCTGGCAGAGAAGGAACGATTGAAGAACGATGAAGAAAAAAAAAATCGAAAACCTAAACCTAAAGGACTGCCGGAACTAATGTTAGAAATGGGGAATATATGTTTTGGTTTTTGATTTTAATGTTTTAGGGGAAAGGGTATAATAGTCTTTTCATAAAGTCTTTTAATTAACCAAAGGTTATTTTAGTACTTTCATATCAATTGGTCACCCCTTAGCCGAAATCATGGGGTGGGGGAAGTAATCAATATCCCCCAATTAGTTTCCATATCCCCCAATTGCGTGTTCTTTTTAAAATAGAAAGTTAATTTTTTTAATTTTTCAAAAAACTTTAAGTGAAAAAATAAAAAATAAAAAAGTAAATTAATAAATTCATTAAGGGTAACTAAGTAATTTACCTATTCTTGAATACCCTTATCACCACACCATCGTTATGGTAATCATTTTGTATGCCCAATTTTTTTAAGGTATGGCCTAAAACATGGTTCCATATAAACTCTCTCAAAACCGCTGTGACTCTATTTTAGGCAAGACATTATAAGTAATCCTAAGTCACCCCTTATCTAAATATTTTTCTTAATACCAAACTCACCCTTCTTAATTAAATGTTTTATTTTAATGATTAATTAGTTATTAGTTAATGATTAGTATGATTAGTAATGATTAGTGATTAGTATGATTAGTAATGGTTAGTTACCATTAAGAAGTTTTATTACAAAAAAAATTAAAAATTTTCTTTGCAATCAAACCAAACTATATATTTGGTGTGACCAGTAAAAATTTCGATTAGAAAGAAATTTTAATTTTTTTTTGGTTACCAAAACTAATGACCAAGAACTTAATGATTAGTGATTAGTATGATTAGTAATGATTAGTTCCCAGTAACAAGTTCAGTTACAAAAAAAATGAAAATTTGTCTTTCCGATCAAACGAACTTAAAGTTCAAATACCCAAATTTATTACCAAAAACCGAACTTAATGATTAGTAATGATTATTGTGATTAGTTACCAATAAGAAGTTCGGTTACAATATTGAATTTTTTATTTTGCGATCAAACCGAACTATATAGTTCGGTTTCAAAAAAAATTAAAAAATTAAAAGATCAAACCGAACTTAAAGTTCGGTTACCCAAATTTATGACCAAAAACCGAACTTAATGATTAGTAATGATTATTATGATTAGCAATGATTAGTTACAAGTAAGAAGTTCGGTTACAAAAATTTAAATTTTTTGTTTGCGATCAAACCGAACTGTATAGTTCGGTTACAAAAAAATTTAATTTTTTTTTACGATCAAACCAAACTTAAAGTTCGGTTACCCAAATTTATGACCAAAAACCGAACTTAATGATTAATAATGATTAGTAATGATTATTATGATTAGGAATGATTAGTTACCAGTAAGAAGTTCGGTTACAAAAATTTAATTTTTTTTGTAACCGAACTATACAGTTCGGTTACCCAACTTAAAGTTTGGTTACCCAAATTTATGACAAAAACCGAACTTAATGATTAGTAATGATTATTATGATTAGTTAATGATTAGTTACCAGAAAGAAGTTCGGTTACAAAATTTGAAATTTTTTCTTTGCGACCAAACCAAACTGTATAGTTCGGTTACAAAAAATTTTAATTTTTTTTACGATTACCCAAATTTATGACCGAAAATCGAACTTAATGATTAGTAATGATTAGTATGATTAGTAATGATTAGTTACCAGTAAGAAGTTCGGTAATGAAAAATTGAATTTTATTTTTTATGATCAAACCGAACTTAAAGTCCAAGGGTGTAATCGGTGGTTGGTGGTGGTGATAATCGAAGGTGGTGGAGGTGGTAATCGGTGGTTGGTGGTGGTGATAATCAAAGGTGGTAGTGGTGGTAATCGGCGGTAGTGGTGGTCGGAGGAGGTGGTGGTGGTAATCGGAGGTGGTGGTGTTGGTAATCGGCGGTGGTGGGAGGAGGAGGTGGTTATATATTTATATTTATATATATATATATATGGTTATTAGGTTGGTTTTAAATTAAATTAGGTTAAGGGTAGGTTAGTCATTTCAACACTTTATGACACCCCTTATAACTATTGAGAAGGTGGAATAATAAAACCTTGGCCCTCTCAAAAAAAACCATGGTCCCTAAAATATCATACTACTTTTAAATGGGCCTCGCTAATTTCGAAAGGGTGAATTCCACCCGTCCTAGTCACATGACAGTTTTTAGGGAGTTTAGGGGATGGTTCGACATTCACCTTGACAATGTCTAACAAAAATAGGGCTAACCTATGTGGACAAAAATTCGGAACCGTCATTTGGATTTCATCCAAAACAAATCCATTGGATTATCAAATCCGTCCATCCAGCATCCATTGGATGCAAATCAAAATTGGATTGGATTTGACCCAAACCGCAAGACGTATGGTCCGGATTTTTAGGGAGTTTAGGGATTTTTAAATCCGCACATTTTAGCAAGCTTTCTTAAATTTGGGTGCGGTTGGTTTTGCAAATCCGCGGATTCACCCGCACCGCAAGGTAATAAGAGAACTTAATAAAATTACTAAGGATAAAGCCTAGTTAATAAAGGCCGTTGAGTATGTGTTAATAAGAGGTTTTAGGCCGGCCCAATCATTCTCATTTCTCATTCATTCTTACACATAAACAATAATCTGATGGGATGGGCTTCAAAACATCCTGTTCGTTTATTCATCCTTCCAAGTTCCATGTCTTCTAGCCAAATGAGCTCTCTGACAATGGCAAGTTATCGATGACAAGTTGGACTACCTTGTGCTAACATAAAAAAAAATTTCCCTTGTAAATCCGCGGTTAATCCGCAACCGGTCCGCATTATCCGCGGATCCGCGGATGTGAAATCCGCGGGTTATTGGGCTGGTCACGATTCAATTTTCCAAATCCGCAACTTTGACGGTTTGGTTGCGGGTGACCCCTAATCCGCAACCATCCGTCCGTTGCTCACCCCTACTTCGTACCAAAACTACGGATGATTGGGAAAATTATGTACTAGCCTTAATGGGGGCCCTGGTGATTTAAGTAGGGGATAGTGATTTCCACCCGCAACCATGGGTGTTGGGTATGGGCTAGAGGTGTAAAACGCGTCGGCCCGATACAGTTTAGCCCATGAAGTCGCGTGATTAGTGTGCTACGTGCTGGGCTGGGCTGTGCCAGAAATTCAGACGTGCTACTTTGTGCTGTGCTAAATGACGTGTTGTGCTGTGTCAGAAAAATAAACGTGCTATGTCATACTGTGCTAGCTCACTTATTTTATGTTTTCCAAAGTTAATACTTCTTGGATATTTTAGTTAGTACTAGCCCTTAATCCTTGCCGTAACGGCACGGACCATGATGTTGGTTCATTTTTAATATACCGTATAATTTGTGTCCCGAATACTTATCAACTCCTTATGATTGAATATGGGTTTGTCACAAAAATAGTCGCTCTTTTTTTTTTCTTTTTTTTTTCCTTTAATATTTTACCGCCGGATATTTGCTCAAACGATAGAAATATAATCTTAACTTCCAGACAATTTTTTATTTAGGTTCATTGCTTATAATGAGATAATGCTCTACATGAACATGGAAGTTTAAATAATTTTTGGGAATATGTCGTCAGCAGCGCTCATCTTAGTGAAATCAACTAATCAATATCGTCCATAAAAGTCTCCCCATGCTCATATTTCTCTCTAGATGACTCATTTATCATGGTCATGTTGTTGATACTCCAAATAGGCAAAGAATAATATTTTTTTGCATCGAACGGATGATACAAACTTTCCAATATGACATGAATTTCCTGTAATTTTGCAACACCCATCAAATGACAATGTTTAAAATGTGTACCAATTTCCTTTTCGAAGGGATTGTATATATGCAAACCTCTGCCATTAAATCTTCAACAAAGTATTGTGCCCAACAGTTCTTCTTAACGAAGGCTTTGGTAACTTCAAAAGTCTTTGACATTTTGTCACTTCCATATGTTCCTACCTTCACTTGGAATACAATCCGACGACACATTACCTCATAAAGAACCTTGAACACATATTGTACAACCTGATCCTATTTCAAATTTATAGGTTGTCAATAGATCCTTTACCAAAAGTTGACATCTTCTACATTTAATATTTATAAAAAAAATTATGGTATTGTGGATCGTTGCTTTCTAAGATTGTAGTTTTTAAAATTGGTCTCTTCAAGTCCCACGACTTTCTAAGTTTATATATCATATTTGTTTTTAACATTTTAGTTAGCCATATTATGTTTTTTACTAACTTTAAACTTGATGTCATCTCCTACTATGAACTTTATGTGACTTCAGAATCGAAATAGTTATACCTCTTTCTTTCGTATCAAGTAATCCATCGTATATCCAACAATTATTCTACAACAATTCCTTTCTTTTGTCGTTTTCGGACCATCGGTAGCCATTATTATCAAATGCAACCTGTCTAATTTTTGTTGATGTTATGTATTTGCAATGTTCATTTTTTTTAAATAAATAGATTGTGGAAAAACTAAAAAAAAAAAAACATAAGTATTTTATCGGGTCTAAGTTACTATATCCAAAATACTCCGGACACTGCTTCTGGTGCCTTATTTCCTCAAATTCATGGTTGCATTCTAGACAGTACATGCGACATTAATCATAAGTGAGTTATATGCGCAAGTGTGGTCAATGTATCCCTTACCTGTAATAATAATAACAACACGTCAATTTTTTTCAAGGAGTCCAGCTGTAAATGGTATGAATCTAATGGATTTGAATTGTACCTCAATTTTAGATATCATCTTCTTCTCACATAACATAGGAATTGAGGAAGGGCAAATCTTGGCCACTCTTTACATAGGCAGAGTTAGCCAAACTATGTTTCGAAATTGTCTTACGTGGAAATTATTATTAATCCATATTTTAGTCGGCTCTAATTAGTCCTATAGAAAGTTAATCTTAAATTTTTGACCTTATTTCTTGACCAAATTATTGAAGTATTCTCAGTCATGTTCTACTTTGTATGATCTACCCATCTGTATCTACTCTACCTTCTAACCCAGTGAATGAAACCTATACATATTGATCCGTAATTTTATATTATTGATTTGTAATCAAGAAGTCGCATGATTTGAGAATGTAAAATATAAAAAATATTCTATAAACATCGGAGGCGAAATTTAGATTTATGATTTAGAGTTTTTTATGATGATTTTGATGAACAAACAAATATTTTCAAAAAATTGTTGTCTTTGTAGATAGTTGTCACGAAACAACTCGACATTGATGGTCTTTCAGGGAAAAAAAATGTAATAGTACTTGAGAGAGCGATAATGTACTCTTACACAGGCACACCAATTGCCTTTATATAATACGATATTGTTTCGGTGATCCAACAGTCATGATCATATTGTCTTATACGTTCCGGTATCATCCTCGAAATATTTGATTTTTGTCCTTATCAATGGTGCTAAAAACAACCAATTACATCTTTCACAATACAATGTTGCATGTCTTGTGAAGATGTTTTTTTACTCGGTCAATAAAACTCACTAAAAAGCAAAAACTATTATTATCTACTACTATTACCAACACCCACCACCATAAAAACCATCCATTGCCACAATTTCTTCTACCAATAATAATGTTACCGCCTCCACCATTCACAAACACCCGCCACCGTTTATACTAATCCTGCTTCCACTACCACCATTAGAACTAATATAGCTTTTAGTACAATTATTTATTATGTATTTATGTTAGATTATTAAAGGGACATTTATAATAGAAATTTAATTAATCACTATGAACAATCAATGAGACACTAATTAATAAAGTATTTAAAAATGGTTAAGTTAAACTAATCCCAGCGATAAATTTATCTTTGCCAAGGACAAATCCTGACCACTCTTTACATAGACAAATCGATAATAAACAATTTCATATGTTTTGATCTTGATTCGTGTCGTTTGTTTAATTATTACATAACATTGCAATTGATTGCTCCAATTTTTTAAAATGGACGTGTGTTTTATCAAGTTTATTTTAACATTAGAATGATCAACCACGTTTTATACTTTATAATATAACGTTACATATTTTGTGGCATTACAAAATTAGCATAATATGTTTTTGTTCACCAATACCCTCCATCACCATAAAACCATATGAATCCATTTTTTTTATCCACCACCACCTAGTGGCAGAGCCAAGGGTTGACTAACCTGGCTCTAACCCCTTAAATTTTTAATAACTACATGAATTTTTTAGTTTATTTTATAAATAGTACTTTGTCCATATATACTTATGGTTTAGTCCACCAAAGTCTACATGTTTCTTTTAAAAAAAAAGAGTAGGCCTCCTGAATGTCAATTTTTGACTCCACCACTGCCACCATCACTGCCACCCACCCCATGTAGGTTGTTGGACGCAATTCTATTTTTCAATCACAAATGCCATATATGAGGTTTAAATTGAATAAAATGTCGTCAATTGATTGGTTTCATTAATTTTTTCCAGTGTATATATTCTTTTTTGTATTGCAATCAATTTTATTTTAGCATTAAAAAATCATGATTTTTACGATATAGTACCAAAGATAACAGGGGTACCATTTGGGTGATCCAACTACGATCATGAAAATATTATCTTGTATGATATCATCCCGGAAATATATGGTACCTTCCTTTATCAAAAGTGTTAAAAACAACCAACCACATATTCCACACTACGATGTTATCGATGTTGTAATGACAACATAAAATTAATATTGTCCATCACTACTACTTCCATCACAAACCAGGGACGAAGCCAGGATTTTGAGGAAAGAGGGAGAAAAAACTCTTGGAAAGTTGGATACATGTGAAAACGGACTTCGTATCCCATTTTAAGATAAAAGAACAAAAATAAATATAATTGTGCTTGGCGCCGCCCTTAACCACACTAATCTTTCGGCCTCCACCTCTTCTACTACTCATTGTCGCCAAAAATGTCTATTGATATTATTTATCAAAATTACTTATTAATAGAAATACATATTAATAAAACACTTTATAACGAATAGATTATTTATTATGTGCAATTAGTGAAACACTAATTAATAAATCAATTATGATATTTAAGTTAAAACAATCCACCACCATTGATTTATCTTTTCTATTAATTCCAAACAAGGTGGAACACTGGTTAGAGGCCACTCTTATGACACAATAGGTCATGAGTTCGATCCTCACCGTTATAATTTTTGAAAATCCATATCTTGACTTGAGTATTCATTTTTCATTCATAATATTGGAATTAATGCCACGCGTGCGAGTTGTAGGGGGTGGCCAGAAGAACCACAACCCTTGATTTATCTTTGTCTGGACAAATCCTGACCACCACTAGCACAAGATAACTTATCCTAGATTTTTTTTGCACTAATGATATATATTATTATAAAAATAAATTAGCATAACGAAAATAAAATGTCAAAACCTGGATAATAAGATTTTTTTTTTATAAAATATGCATGAAATGCGAGGTATAGTGTGGTATTATATGCATGACGTGGCTTCCTTTCTTCGCGTGCCGTGCTGTGCTGTGTCACGTGCTTACATGTGTCGCGTGTTGTGCCGTGCTGATGTGCCTATTTGTCTGGCACAACACAACACAACACAACACATTAAGCTAACGTGATGTGCCCGTGACGTGCGAGGTTGCGTTCTGTGGCGTGCTATGCTCTAATTTTAACGTGTTGGGTTGTGCAACTCTATTCATATTTTTATTTGGACTGTTTTAATTGGGTTATTCAAAATTCTACTTTAAATTTTTTAATTTTCGCATAAATTTGTTTCGCAATTGTCATCGTGAATCAATTCCGACTATGACTATTGTCATGGACAAATACTATTTACTGTTCACCAAAGAAAAGTAAAAGGTTTGCCAAGCATGTTATTGGACTGTCTTCTGCTCTTTAATTATTTCTTCTGCCTATGTCTTTCACTCTTTTTGAAATTTGATTCATTTGACTGTGTTTTATATTTTTCATTCGTTTTTAAGAACTGAGGGTCCGTCTCTGTCATATCCCATGCTAGAGGGACCCCCTAATAGCAAACCGGTGTAGTTAGTATCCTAGTTAGCAATTCGGGGTACGGATAGTAGTTCGGGACGGCATACGTACGAGAATTATACGGATTCGGATAGGTCGGATTCGGTCAAAAATCCGGTCAACGGTTCGTTGTTAGTACAGTAGTTCGGAACGGCATACGTACGTGTATATTCGTTTTATAAATGTGAGTTCGGCACTTAAAATTCGGATTACATAAATGATAAATTGGTAAGTATTATGATCTTATTACGAAACTAATTTTATTTGTATATGATTTATAAGATGAAAAAAATATTTTAGCGTGATTATTTAACAAGAAGTTAACAGTTTAATCGCATAAATGTATTATAAAACGAGTTTATAGATTTTTAAACAAAAATTAACACATAAAACAATGGTTAAACAACTATCAATAAAAAATTTAACTGAATAATTGTATTTAAATATAAAGTATATTCAAAATCACACAAAAACCAAGCAACAAAACTCTGATCAGAGAATTACTTATGAGAGAGCGAGGTTGGGTGCGAACTAGGTTCGAAGTTCTAGTTCGGAAATATCATTCGGATTCGGTTAGTTCGGATACGTTCGCGAATCATTCGTGAGGTCCATATAATCCGGGAACTAGGTTCGGAGTTCAAATAGTTCGGAAGTATCATTCGGATTCGGTCAGTTCGGATACGTTCGGGAATCATTCGGGAATGATTCGGAGAATTACTAACTAGGGTTAGTATTGTGTGAGAGTGGCTGGCACATGTGCCATTTATAAAGCTCTAATATGTAGAGAATGCTTTCTTTGTTTCTGGATTATTGAATAGAATTGATTTTCATTTTCTCTGTCTCCTTGAGGTTTCATTATCATACTTGCAGTGTCGAGCCTGTAAGTTGAAATTGGTTCTTTTCGTAGTATAGAGCACTACAAGTGGTACCAGATAAGGTCGATCCTTGGCGTGATCATGGATGAAGGCACCAGATTGAAGCAATTGGATGATTTAACTAAGAAATTGAGTTTGGAATTGAGAGAATTAAGTGATGAGGTTGAATCGTTGAAGTTTTTTAAAGGTGATACGAAGACGATGAAGGATGATGTTGATAGTCAACTTCAACTTCTTCGTACTGATCAAACTTCGATCGATTTTTATTTATAATTACTTCTCGATAGATCTATTGTTTTTCCGGATAACCACCATGAGGGAGAGGGTAAAGGATCTAATTCTTTTGCAGGTAACAAATCACATGGATACAAATATTTTCATTATCATCAAGTTATTCCAAATCATCAGCTAGGTGAGGGTCATTTCTATGATTACAGACCTAAGGTTGATTTTTCTCGTTTTGATGGTACTAATCCTAGAGCTTGGGTTAGGAAATGCAAGAAATATTTCTTTTTCCATCAGATGAATGATGAACAAAAAGTACATATGGCTACTCTATACTTAGATAGCAAGGCAGATGTCTGGTTTCAAGACTATCAGGCAGGTAAAGGTACTATTTATTGGGAAGATTTCAATATAGATGTATGTACTAGATTTCAGGAACTATGTCATGATAATGTTGTGGGTGAATTTAACAAACTAGAGCAAAACTAATAAAAAAAAAAACTAAAACAAGTTAATGCAGTTTTCGATTATCAAGAACAATTTGAAGAGTTAAAAGCCCTTGCTGTTAGCTCAGAATCCATCTCTGACTGAATATTATTTCATAGCTTTATTAGTGGGCTAAAAGAAGATATACAAATGGTTATTCAAGTGTTTACTCTCAGTACATTACATCAAGCTATTTTCCTATCTAGGAGAGATGAATGTATCATGGATAAGGTTGTTAAGAATCATCCAAGGGTTACCAATAAGTTTTCTTATCAAGGTAAATATGAGTCTACTTTAACCATGGCATCTACTCTAACTCCATTGGTCATTATACCAACAGTTACTAGATCCAGTACCAGCCCTAAGCTACCACAAGTGCAGAAACTTATATATGCTGAGATGAGTGAAAAGCAGTAAAAAGGGCTCTGTTATAACTTTAACGAATTTTACACCAAAGGGAATAAGTGTAATAAGCAACAATTATACATGATTATGGCTGAAAAATAATAATGACTACAATCTGGAGATATAGCAGATGGATCTAGTCCAAATATTGTGGAATTAAAGGAGGAAAGGGAAATATCAGTTCATGCATTAGCTGGTAACATTTCTCTACTATCAAGCTTGGAGGACAGGTTAAAACACAAGGACTGACTATTATGGTAGACAGTGGTAGCACCCACAGTTTTCGCAACCCCTTGGATGCAAAATTATACTATCATGCCAACTCAAATTTTACAGGTCACTGTAGCAGATGAAAATAAATTGCTGAGTCAGGCTAAATGTTCATGGTTTACATGGGTTATGCAGGGTCATAAATTTTCTCATGACCCGCACCTTCTTGACTTAGGAGGCGGTGATATGGTTCTCGGTGTGGATTGGATGCGAGACTTGAGCCCAATTTTATTAGATTTCAAGAAGCTAACAATTAAATTTCAACACAGAGGTAAATATATTGAACTAGTAGGTCACAAGGGAAAAGAATCTCGTAACTCTCTTTTGTCAGGCAAAGCATTTCAGCGAGTACTTCGAAGTGGTGAACCAGTTCTTTTTGGTCAGCTATCTTATGTATAAGGTGCAACTACTTTACTTGATATTGCTGCTTCAATTACTGAAGTCTTGGAAGAGTTTTCTTCGGTCTTTCAACTTCCCACCTCACTCCCACTAGAGAGGGAACATGATCACCATATTACATTAGCACCTAACTCAGTTCCACCAAATCAATGGCCCTACCGTTTCCCCTTTGTGCAGAAATGTGTGATTGAGAGATTGGTGCAAGAGATGCTCACATCATGAGTCATTCAACCTACCCATAGCCCGTTCTATTTTCCAGTGATATTGGTTAAGAAGAATGATATTGATTTACATTTTTGCGTGACCGTAAGCTCAATTCCATCACTGTAAAAGATAAGTACCTCATTCCTCTTATTGATGAGTTATTGGCTGAGCTACATAGCTATAATTTTTTTCTCTAAGATAGACCTTCGATCTGGGTACCACCAGATATGAGTACACTATGCGGATGTACAGAAAACTGCTTTCCGTACATACCATGGTCATTTTGAGTTTCGTGTCATGCCATTTAGGCTGACTAATGCCCCGAATTTTTTTCAATCAGTTATGGACGACATCTTCAAACCTTATCTTAGGAAATCCTTCCTTGTGTTTTTCGATGACATACTAGTATATAGCCCTGACTTGGCATCTCATTGCACCCACCTTCGTATTACCCTGTCTATTCTGCAAAAACATTCACTCCTATCTAAATGCAGTACATGTAGTTTTGGTAAGCACCAACTGGAACATCTGGGTTATCTTATTAGTAATGAGGGGGTAGCAGCTATCCTAGCCAAAATATAGTATACGCTTAATTGTCTAAGGCATACAAACCTCAAAGGACTGCGTGGGTTTTTAGGGTTAACAGGGTATTATCGTAAATTTATGAAGAATTATATGGCCTCATTTGTCAACATCTTATTGCACTATTAAAGAAGAATAGTTTTCTTTGGTATTCTGCGTCTGAGTTGGCTTTCGAACAGTTGAAGAAGGTAGTAACCACTACTCTTTTCCTCATCTTACCTGAGTTCACTATGGAATTAGAGCTTGAGACTAATGCTAGTGATAGTGGAGTAGGTGCAGTGCTAATGAAAATTGGCATGCTTATTTCCTTCTTCAGTAAGGCTATGGGAAACAGATACAAGGCATTATCCATGTATGAAAAAAAGTTGTTGAGTATTGTTATGTCTGTTAACCATTGTCGTTCTTTTCTTTTGGGCTTTTATTTCAAGATTTTTACCGACCATCAATTATCAAATACTTTATGGATCAAAGGCTACATAAATTATTACAGAAGAAGTGGCTAACCAAATTAATTGGTTTTGATTATACTTTGTTTTACAAGAAGGGCACAAATAACAGAGAACCAGACGCTCTGTCTCGGTTTTATGTTCATCCCTCACAGCAGCTCAACCACAGTGGCTGGAAGAAGTTCAAGCTAGTTATGCCGATGACCACTTTGCTCAATAATTTATACCTAAACTCATGTTATCTCCGATACATTCTGATGGGTACACCTATTCACAAGGAATTCTCTGACAACATGAAATAATCTACATTAGTTCGTCTGGTGATGGTCGTCAGAAGGTTCTAGCAGCTGCACACTCTTCAACTATAGTTGGTCACTCAGGAATGCAATCCAGTTATTAGCGAGCCAAGTCTTATTTTTAGTGGGAAGGCTTGAAGGAAGATTTAATCAAATTTATACAAGAATACGCTGGCTGTCAACAGAACAAGGTGAAGCACACTTCACCAGCAGGCCTTATTTAACCATTGTTAGAGCATTTCTCAGTTGAACTCACTAGCGTTGGTATGTCAAGTTAGTTGTCAATTTTAGTTTCCAAAATGCATTCTTGATTTAGCATACTAAAAATAGTTTCAGACTAGATTAGGTCTAAGAAGTTGAATCGAAGCTATTCTTAAAGGATGAAGATTGAAGACTACAAGAAGACATCAACAAGTACATCATAAACAAAGGTATGTAATTGATTTTATTTGGATTCTTGTTCAATTCTACCTTTCTAATCTATCAAGATAAATGCTCACTCTATGGAACAATTCATATGAAGGTAATTGTACATTTATGTATATATACTTGAGGTTATTCGATTCATGACATTGGTGACAATAACCTTTATCCCTATAGAGGATTTCATGTTATAGTGAATGATCTTACGAATTCAACGAGCCAAGAATCACTCAATTCCGAGTTATAACGATGAAGTCATGAGTGATTTATTAAAGTAACAATTATAAGTGTTATTGTAATTGCTACAGTTCGTAAGTAGGAAACAATCCATGGACTGTTTGTAACGGTTTACGGACTTGGGCACAGTTACGTGACTAAAAGGCCTTTTTGGTCAAGTTGGTGATGTTTCCTTATCTAGGCAAGATGGATATAAATCCAAACATATTTTATTACTTTATTGAAGTGTTTGTGACAATTTTTAATTCCCGCCTAAGTTAAAATGTGATTTATTCACATAAATACAATATTTGCTAATTAGTTATTTATTTACTTATTTTGGCAAGAGTTGTAACTTAGGAAAGACTCCCAAAATTAGGAGAGTCTTGAAATAGGAAAATATCTATGCTCAGCTTTCAAGCTACCTTTCACTATAAATAAAGGGTTTGTGAGTGCTATATGTTTTTATCCCCTTTGGAAAATTGGTGTAAGCTTCATATGGTTGTTTTCCATGTCTTCTGTTTTTCATGAACAAGAGTGAGATAAAAGTATTTATATTGGGGATCACAAAGCCGAGTTGGATTTAATCTTCTTGATTGATTATACAACTTGTAATCTATGTTTTCACCTCTTGTCTATTCTAAGGTTTTCTCTTCTGATATAAAACGAATGATTAATTGGGGGATATTAAAACTAATCGGGGGATATGTGCCGGCATGTTTTTTCAATGAAAACTGGCATGGTCGATGGACTCCTGGCATTGAAAAACCATGCTAGTAGCTATAGTAAAATATCCCCCAATTAATCATTCTATAAAACCATTCAAGAGTTGTTGATCATAAACCCTAGGTTTTGATAAATTTTAGTTTCCGATCGTATACCAACACTTGGTAGTCGAAATCGGAAGCTAGAAAGAAAACTTCGATTAAGGTATCTCGTAAAAATGCTTAAGAAGTTTTAAAATAGATATCTCTAGATTTATCTAGTTGTTCTTGTTGTAGAATTATTAGTTTTTTACTTGGAAATTGATCTTTGGAATCACCCAAGTTCACTTAGGAAAATCAGGCTCACGGACTTCTTGTGAGTACGCATACTGAATGTAAGTTAAAACCCTAATCTAAAAGTTTGTTTTGATTTCACTCCTTTTTATTTGGTAGTTATTCAAAACAAACACAAGATTTCCAAAACCTTGATTCACATCTAAAGGGAAATCAAACAGGTGTTCTGTGCGAACAAAATATCGAATCGTATCAATCGTGTTGTTGTATCTTCTAAAGAGAGCCTTGGGTTCTGCTAGAATATTTGCGAGAAGAATTCCTAAACACAATCGGTGTTGTCCTATGAGTTTTATTAAGTGCTTAAATACATATGAAGCGGTTATTACACCTAGTCTGAATAGATAGTAGGAAATTGGTGTAACAACTTTTAATCAGTGTGTGTTTATTCTGGACTAGGTCCCGGGGTTTTTCTGCAGTTGCGGTTTCCTCGTTAACAAAATTTATGGTGTCTGTGTTATTTTTTTTCCGCATTATATTTGTTTATATAATTGAAATATCACATATTGTGCGTAAGTTCAATCAATTGTGAATATGACCTTTGGGTTGTTGATTAAATTGGTTGACACTTGGATATTGGTTTTTGATACCGTCCAAGTTGTTTCTTATATTCAATTGGGCTCGCAGATTCCTTTTTGTTTGATTGCGGATTGAATTAAGAAATTGAGATATAACTCTTTTATATACTTTTATTAAGATTGAGTTTGATTGTCTAGTTGATTCTCTTAAAAGTATATTAGAGTTAGTCCATACAGATTTCTAATCGAAATATTGGGTAAGGTTGTTAGACCCTCGATTTTTCATCCATCACCTATCCCTGATCAAGCTTGGAAACATTTGAGTATGGATTTCATCATTGGGTTGCCAAAATCAGAGGGCAGGGAGGTAATTTTAGTTGTTATTGATCGCTTTACTAAGTATAGTCATTTTACTGCATTATGCCATCAATACACTGCACAGTGAGTTTCCAGAGAGTTCATCGAATTTATTCTCAAGATCCATGGAGTTCCATATACTATAATATCTGACAGGGATGCCGTGTTCTTAAGTGGATTTTGGCGTGAGCTATTCAAAGTTGTTAGGACTTCGCTTCATCTCATCAGTACTTCCTATCATCCGCGGACTGATGGTTAGATGGAGCGTGTTAATGCCTGCTTAGAGTTATACTTAAGTTGCATGTTCAGTTATAATCCAGTTAAATGGGATTTTTGGGTTTCACTGGCAGAGTGGTGATTTGATACCACATACCACATACCACACCGGTCTCCGCCTCACACCATTTCAGGCCTTATATGGGAATGATCCACCCAAGTTTGGTTTACACTCTTGTTCTTCTATTTCCAACTCCATTGTTGAATATTATATGCATCAGCGCAAGGTTCTTGCAGAAGTATTGCAACAGAATTTACTTGAAGATCAACATCGCATTAAGAAGCAGGCAGACAAAGGGATCATTTTTGGTTGGTAATTGGGTATATTTACACCTGCAACCGTATCGACAGACTTCAGTCCAACTGCGTAAGATCCTCAAACTCTCGACTAAGTTTTTTGCCTTTATCAAGTACTGTAACGTATTTTCCAGGTAGCATATACACTTCAATTACCTCCGACTAAGAAGACTGGTCAAGGTATTGTTCCACAAACATGCTTATCTTCCTTGGACATGCATGAGTTAATGAAGGTTAAACTACTGACAGTGACTGATTCTAGTATGCTTCTCAAGGGTTGTCAGCAGGTCCCACAGGTGCTTGTGCAATGGTCCCATGCTGGAGATGCTGATTATTGTTGGGAGGACACTGCTTTTATCAAGGCCAAGTTCCCCAGATTTCTCCTTGAGGACAAGAATAAGCTGTAAGGGAGGGACATTGTCATATCCCATACCCTTAATAGCAAACCGGTGTAGTTAGTATTGTGTGAGTGCAGTTGGCACATGTTCCATTTGTAAAGCCCTAATATGTAGAGAATGTTTTCCTTTTTTGTGTATTATCGAATATAATTGTGTCTCGTTTTCTCTGACTCCTTGAGGTTTCATTCTCATACTTGCAGTGTAGAGCCTATAAGTTAAAATTGGTTCTTTTGTAAAGAAATGTAGAAACATATTTGCACTGTGAATGAGTTTTTAAAAATTATTCACCGAAAACATAAACGACGACTAAGTTTAAGTGAGTCGCTACCATATTCACCGAAAACATAATTTAATTAATTGAATCGAATATAGAAAAGATTACAACTACATTTATGAATAAGTGAGTCGCTACCATTTTGTTTTGTTAGACAAAAACTGTCTTTAACCTTCTTTTTTTTCTCTGGTAGAGTAATGTTTACCTTGAAATATCGTCAATTTGCAATGAAGCTGCAGTTACAAACAAAGCTATCTACTGCCTTTACTCTTAGTCCTTAGCATTTAAAGATTTTGAGCTAATCTCTTCGACTGATGTGATGAATAATTGGCACTCAACCTTTTTTGAGATGCATTAGCTGTATCTATTTTAGTTTGATATATCTGTAGATCATTCTTTTTCTTTATGAAGCTTTACGTGTCTGTGGGTTTAGCCTTTTCTTTCTTGTTTCTTTTGTTTTGGTTCAGGTGGTATAAGGATTTTATACCCTCTCTTTTTGATCAATATATTCTTTTCTTTGCTAATCAAAAAAAATATCGTCAATTTGTGTCCCCCTCCCATGTGTGGCCTCAAGCAAGTCTTGCCTTGCTTTAAAGGGAGGGCCGGCCCTGAGCGCTACAGTCTCATATCAAAGAAATGTAGAAACATATTTGCACTGCCAATGAGTTTTTAAAAATTATTCACTGAAAACGAAGGTCATTTTGGGGTTTAAGAAAAAATGAAAAACGTAAATCCTAAAACTAAGGGTGAGCAAAAAATCCGCAACCGCGGATTTCATCCGTATCCGTCCGCAAAATTACGGGTGAAACCTAAACCGCAAGATCTATGGACCGGACACGGGTGGGATTCTCAAATCCGCACGCGGTGCGGTTGCGGTTGTCCTTTTGAAAACCGCGGATTACTCGCACCGTCCTTCATTCACAGATAAAGCCCATAATTAATTCACTAGCATTTCATTATTACACAGGCCTTCATTCACATATAAAGCCCATAATTAATTCACTAGCATTTCATTATTACACAGGCCTTGACTACTGCAATTTCATTAGAACGTTATTTTGGGGACCTTTCTTTTTTTGAGGGGACCCTGTTTTTTTAAAGGCACACTACCCTACATTTGTAAGGGGTGTCTTAAAACGTGGACTTTACTAATTTGCCCCCAAACCTTAATTAAGATTATCAATTAAACGGTTTTAGATTAACCTAATATATAAAAAAATTAGATTAACCTAATATATAACCTATTAACAAAAAAAAAAATCAGACCCTACCTCCTTCTTCTTCTTGGGGTCTTCTCTTCTTCTTCTCAACATCGTTTTCATCGATTAATCGTCGATTCATAAAATTTTCATCGTCGATTAATCAATCGAGTATAAGAATGGTGCTTCGAAAGCAAACTAAACGAGTAACAGGAAAAGGTCCCCCATTAGGACATCTAGCAAATCAGAAAAGTTCATTGGAGATTGACAAAGTAGTGGAAACGGAAGACGAATTGGAGATTCAACCCGAAGTGGGCATGGGAAAGATCCGCAGGTAATTTTAACCAAACCCATTAGTTTTAATTTGATTTTGGTTCGTTTAATTGAATAGAAATCATCAAAATAAGGTTTGAATGTAAGTAACAGTGCTAGGTTCGGTTAGTAGTCGGAACCCAAAAACCCTGGTTTGGTAACCGAACTTCCTGAAAGGAAGAACACGAAGAACTGTTCGGTTGATTATGATTGAAAAATATGTAACCGAACTATTCAGTTCGGTTATTTCGCTAATTTTTCAAAAAGCCATCTTCTAACCGAACACTTCCCATTTTACCAAAATAAAAATAATTTCACTTTCCAACCGAACTCAACTAATTTACTCACTACTTTGAGTTCTCAGTTAACCGAACTTTGTCAAAACAATTCGGTTAGTTCGCACAATATTTTAAAACAATTTCTCCACCGAACTCAAAACATTACAAAGAAAACAAAAAAACCTATGTAACCAACTTCGTTATTTTCCCACTATGTTGAACTATCATTTAACCGAACATTATGTAGTCTGTTCGGTTGATTCGCAATATTTTGTTTATCGAACTACGAACCGAACTCCTTGCTAATTGCATATATGTTGAGTTCGGTTTGTTCGCAAGAAAACTTATAAACCGAACTCTTCCCTAATTTCATAGAATTTTGAGTTCGGTTGTTTAGCAAAATAGCTGTACCAACCGAACTCAGTGCTAATGTCATTCATGTCGATTTCGGTTTTTTCGCAAGAAATAGTCAGTGCTAATTGCAAACCGAACTCTAGCCCTTAATAGAATTATGAGTATTAAAATCATTTTTGGGTGAAGCTAATATGTTTTGTTTTCTTGGTTAGGGGCAGAGCACCAAAATCAAACCAACCTTCACTGGAAGAACTTAGAACTCCCACTCCTCGAGGCCAAAAACACTTAGGTTTTAATAAGCGTGGAACCAAATATGTTAAGCATGGAGGTGGTTCAACACCTGGTGTTGTCATCCAAGATGATGTCAATAGAGATAATGTTGACAACGTTATACAGCAAATTAATCAAGAGATTGTGGAAGAAATGGGTAATCAAGAACATAATCAAGGTGGAGAAGAGGAATCATCCGAAGAAGGAGGAAATGAAGATGAACAAGGAGATGACAATGATGACAGTGAAGAAGATGGAGATAATGAAGATGATGAATCAGAGGAGGAAGAGGATGAAGAACAAGTAGAAATAGTTAAAAAACCAAAAAAGACCCCGAAAAAGCCTTGTGCTAGATATGCATACATTCCTGATGATACTTTGTGTTTGGCCCCAAAGAACCCAACTTATGGTACTACAAGAGATGGAGGGGAGGTATTGATTGGCTACAAAAACTCATGGGATGCCAAGATTTTTGCTACAAAGGTATTGAATCTTATACATGAATATTTCTTTGTCATATATTTTTCGGTATATATTAGTAAATAAGATATGATGTTGTATTTGTAGGATCATAATAATGTTGTTCGTGTTTTGAAACGTCAAAAGAACAAGAAATGGGATATAGGGAATGAGTGTGATGAGGTTAGGTTGGCCATATTTGATTGTGTGCTATGGTACGCGATACAACATGCGCACCAAAAATTTGATACTGACACTGTTTCCGCATTTGCCGAGAGGGTTTATCCTGAGACCGAAACCTTTCATCTACCGTTTGGTGAGATGGCAATCACTCCGGATGATTGTTTTCAAATCACAGGCCTACCAATTACTGGAACAAGTGTTCGAGATGGGTACGATCCCTCCATGAGTTATGAGCTTCTTGAACAGTTGGTGGAGAGGTGTCTAGGATGGAGCGCTAAGAAGGCACATTGTGAGTTTAGACGAGCTGCAAAAGATCCTGATGAAGGTGATGAGTATAATGAGTTAAACCCAGACCGGTCTTACAAGAAGAAGTTGAAAAAGATCAAGTTGAAAGTCTTGTTAAAAGAGTTTGGAGGGACGAAAGATTTGGTTTCCAAGGGAAAGTTGGTCATGACAGAAGAGAAGATTAAACACCATGTGACTGCTTATTTATTATATCAACTAGGAACCATTTTCTTCCCCGACACTTCAGGTCATTCGGTAAACGTCCATTACCTCCAGCTATTGGACCCCCTTAATGAGGTGAACAACTATTCTTGGGGAATTGCGGTTCTATCGTTCCTCCAAGCGGAGCTCAGAAAAGCTTCGAGGCTTAAGTGTTTATATTTTGGAGGCTTATACACCCTTGTTCAGGTACTCCGTTAATTTATCCTTTGTGTTTTCCAAGATATGTTTGCTAAGTGAATGAATGTATATTTTTACTAATGAATACATATTTACTATAATCATATGTGTGGTTTCTTCTCTTTGGTGGACAAAGTTGAGGCTTGCACCTATTCATCACATTGCACCATATATGAAATGTACAAAGCATATTATGTGCCAATGGGAAGACTCTCTCTATTGCATTCATCAATGATACTTGATTGTCCGTCACTATAACCCCCGGGATATCATCATCTCGGTAGATCGCCTTCAATTGTTGTAGCGCCCACCTATAACTTGGTTCTTGCTCGTCCTTTAGAAAACAAAAAGCAATGGTAAAAGGTGACTTCGTCGACGTACGACCAACAATGTTCAACAATGGCATCTCGTATTTGTTTGTCTTGTAAGTGAAATCCATTATAAGAACTTCATGGAAGGATTGAGACAGTTGAACACTCTTCGGATGAGCAATGAAGAGATGAGTTATTTCTTCACCCTGACCTAGCTTCTTTTGAACCGCGTAGCCTTTCTCTTCAGCCAACATAAACAATTGTTGCATGACTTTTCTATCCTTCCATTGATTCTTTTTAATTGACTCAATTGCATTGTAAATGGTGGTCGGGGATGATACGTTTTCCGTGTTATCATCCTTTAATAAGCGAAGCATACCAGCTGGACAAATACGCAATCTCCTATATTTATCTACTTTCTCCTTTTCTTGAGGAGTCAGCATTGCGGCCATTGCATGTCCTTCAAGATGCTCCGGACGATGGTGGTTGTGATTACCTACCACCTTATCCATCGATAGAACCCATCCTTTCCTTAGTTTTGAGTAACTAAAAACTAGCTTGAACGGACATTTTATTTTCTTTGAGCACACTGTGTTCTTCCTCGTCATCTTTCCTTCATACACATACCCCTTCCTCTTGTGGCTAGCATCCGGATCTCCACTTCTCTCTCAAACCATTTCAAAACGAGTTTTGCTTTCTTTTCCATTCAAAACTAATACGCACATGGCTCTCTTGGCATGCTCTCTAGCCCAATTCTTCGCATCAATAGGTTGATCAAATACCAAATCATTGGCATAGTGATGGGATGTATCTTCGTACAAGATACCAATTGGAGAAGGTTGATCATCCATTGGTATATCTTGGCATTCAATCTACAAGAAATGGAACAACATCAATTGCAATCACAACCGGGTTCAGTAAGCTATTAATTTAAGCGCGTAAACCGAACTACAAATTCGGTGAACAAACCAAAAGGCCATATAACCGAACATATAAAGTATATGTAGTTCGGTTACAATATATTTTACATAGGTCACCGAATACAACACTGGAACTATTTATTTTTTTGGGATTCTTAAGTTCGGTTAGGTATGCTCTTGGGATCAAGTATGCGAAATAACCGAACCTGCATAACTTAGTGTACTCTTATATTTTGTACAGTTCGGTTAGATAGTGGCTTTACAGGAAGTGTGCGAACAAACCGAACTTTGTATGCTAAGTTTAATTAGTTTTACGTAAAGTTCGGTTGGTTAATAGTTGCAAAGCAACCGAACTTTGTACATTAAGTTAAATCATAAATTTACATTAAGTTCGGTTAGTGTATATTGGTTGCAAAACAACCGAACCTTACATTGGAATTCATCAAACTTCCATCAATGCATAGTTCGGTTATTTGTGTGTTTGTCTAATGTAACCGAACTGCATATCCCAATGAGTTCGGTTAGATGTTCTTCACCTTTAAATAATCGAATCGCATATCCAGATGAGTTCGGTTAGATGTTCTTCACCTTTCTTAACCGAACTACTTAAAAAATGTACATTTGTTTTGAAAATTTGGAGCAATTAGACCAACATTAGCTAAGTTTGGAGCATACCTGGATACCCAAATGATCTTCCTCCGGTTGTGGTTGATAAAATCCATCATTTTCATATTGATATTGAGTTTGTGGAAGAATACATTCACCATCTAAGAAATTACTCATATCCGGATCATTGTGAAGATTAACAAATACTCTAGGAGTTAATGGAGATGAAGAATCAGATGAGCTTTCATCACAAGAATTCCCAAACGTAGTGAATGTGAAATAATGTTTTTTTTCCATGGTTCTCCTTCTTGTTCTCTAACTTTATCCTCTTAAAAATTCAATTTCATTTTTAATAACTCATGTTTTAATCTAATCTCACTAATCAGTTTTTTCTTAATCATTTTAATAATTATTTCAGTAATCAAAACCAAAAGATAATTAAAAGGGTATTTTAGGTAATATAAAAAGTATTAGATTAGGGCACCCCTACCCCAAATAACATCATGGTCCCCTCAAAAAAAGAAGGGTGCCCAAAATAACGTTCTTTCATTAATTCACCAGCATTTCATTATGGAATTGAACCCATTGCCTTTGTAAACATCATCACCACACGGTAAAATAAGAGGGTTAGGGATTTAATTATCCGCGGTTAATCCACATCTTCACCGTACAATCCGCTAATCCGTAGAGGTCAAATCCGCGGGTGATTGGGCCGGTCACGGTTCCATTTTCCAAATCCGCAACTTTGACGGTTTTGGTTGCGGGTGACCCCTAATCCGCAGCCGTCCATCCGTTGCACACCCCTACCTAAAACTCTGGGTCGGAGAATAATTTTAATGCCCAAAATGGAAAATTTAGGCTTCTTGGGCTTGACGGTGAAAAAAATAGGAAAAACGGGCTACCAGTAGTTTTCACTTTGGTTTATGGACCGAAAGATTAACGGGCTTAGAATCCTGAATATCAATGTCACCGGCGGCGCTAATTTTCCACAGAGAGCTTATATCGGAAAACAGATTACAAACAAAACGACGAGGAAGTTCAAGAATATGAAGGTAGTTGGATAAATGTAAAGTTAATATAGAACTCTTTGGTACATATGTTCAGGAGGACTTAGTTTCCTTGCAGCTTCGTAACCAATGTATAAGCTTCACTCCGCGCAAGAGTACTTTTTGTTTAATCTGCAAGTTCCAAATTCGACCGTATTTGGCAACCCTAAAGGCAAATATGTTTCAGGTTGTCTCTAACAACTGTATAGAGATTAATTTCATTAGAAGATTTATATAGTAGTTACATTGGAACAAAGATAATAGTACGAAACAGTAAAGTCTAAAGAATAGCTTTAGCTAAAGAATAGATAGACTATACCTAATGAACTAAAGACTAGGAAAAGTGATTGATACAACAGAAGACTAGGGAAAAAATAGTAAAAGTTACGACAGTATGTACGTGGAAGTTTATCAACAGACGTATAAAATTAATACCCCCCTCAAGTTGGAGCGGTAGAGCCAGAACGAACGCCCAACTTGTTAACCAGACAGCCAAACTGTGGAGCTCCTAGTGGCTTTGTAAAGATATATTCAAGTTGATTTGAAGAATGTAGGTGTCGTGGTAATATTAAACCACTCAGTTGCTTTTCACGAACAAAGTAACGATCTATTTAAATATGTTTAGTACATTCATGAAAAACTAGATTTTGAGCAATATGAATTGCAGCTTGACTATCACATGAAACTGGAATAGGAAGAGAACATGGAATGTGCATATCAACAAAAAGATATCGTAACCATTGGAGTTCGGCCGTGAGATTAGCCAAGGCCCGATATTCTGATTCAGCAGAAGAACGAGCCACCATAGGCAATTTCTTGGATTTCCAAGAAACGAGACTATCACCTATGGTGACAAGATAACCTGTCGTAGAACGATGAGTCATAGGGAAACTTGTGATAGGTGTCTAAAACACCTAATTTTATATTTAGTATTTATGCTTTCTTTGCTATTTTTCGTGTGAATTATGTATCTTATGTTCGCTTTTGAGTAATTAGGTACTCTGGAGTCGCACGGATGAAAAGAAGAAAAAATCATCCAAAATTGAGAAAGAAGGGCAAAACCGTCATTTATCAGGCGAACACCATCGGGAGACGAATCAAGGTTAATGGGCAACTCCCTTTTGAAAGAATGTTTAAAGGCAGCCAGTTGTGGTTAAGGGGTTATCATTCAGGGTATCCCTTATCATTTAACAGAGGGTGTAATTGTCATTGGGTGTAAACATCCGGCCCTCGCTCTTTACCCTAAAATTGAGAGTTATTCCTCTCATTCACCATTGCGCCTGAAATAGAGAAGATGAAGAAGAGAAGCAGCCGTCTTTGCTGCTGTTAAATTGTCCGAGAAATAGAGAAGAATATTAAGCAGAAATTGGAGGTGCTAATGTTGCTAGGATGGTGATTGAGATTTGAGGTCTCAAAAGAGTTGATGCTGCAGATTAATGAAAGAATAGGTTGGTTCGAATTTGGATTTTGTTGAATTCGAAGGATGGATTTTTTTTGTTTGGACTTCTCGACTCTTGCTGCTGTAATTGAAGCTAAAGGGTGAACAGATGAATGGGTTTTGATGGAGTGATTCTTGATGGATGTGGTCGAGATTGATTTGAAGTTAAAAACAGAAGAGAAGAGAATAAACTGGAATTAGGGTTCGATTCTCCTCTTAAATTGAAGGAAAGATGCATTCTGTGATGGTCTGGTAAATGGGTATTGTAGGTTACTGAGTTTGGTGCCGAGTTGATGCTGTTAATGTGGAGGTGGTGAAATTACAGAGAAGGAGGTGGTTTGTGCTATAGCTGGAGTGCAGTCGTGTAAGCCAAGGCATTGGTTGAATTGTATTATAGGGAAATGCTATTACAGCTACAAATTGGTCGAAATGGGTACTGGTAATGAAGTTGAGGTTTGAATTTGGTTGTTGGAGAGATGAGGGTTGAACTGGTATAGTCTTGTAGCAGGTGTTCGTGTTGTGTCTTTGCAGGTGGTAATAAGCTGTGTTGCTGGACTGGTAATTGCGGGTTGGCACTGCTATTATTGCAGGTAGTTGGTGGTAATGATGTTGAGTTGATATGCCAAGAGTGCAATCAAGATGGGCAGTGATAGGTTTGAGGAGAAGGAATTGCAAGTGCAGTTGGTGAGATGCAGTGGTGAGTGCATAGCCATCATGGCTGTGTCATGATGCATAGCATGGTGGTGATATGGAGCTGCGAGGGACTGAATTTGGGTTGATGTTACAGGAAATAGAACTGGTGAGCTTGCATATTGGAGGATGAAATGGAGTGGATTTGCTGAGACAGGCTTGTAGTACCAGAATGGTTTGTGGAACAGCTGCAATTGCAGTGAACAAGGGTTTAACGATTACTGACGAAGTAATGGAAATAATGGAGTTGGAATTGAAGGTCAGAGGAGATAGTAAAGCTATGCTGCTTGTAGAATGAAGGACAGGGTGTTGGATTTGTTGGCAATGTGCAGGAGACTCAGCCATCATGGCTGGAGAGAAGAACAATGGTTGCAACAGCCTTGGCCAAACCAGTCAGCTGAGTTAGGCAGCTGACTCGGTTCTGAACTCAGCTAACTCAGTGACTGACTCACCCCTTGACCCGGTTGATTAATGATGACCGTTAGGTCAACGGTTAACTGTAACGACGCCGTGACGGAATATTCTGTCGACGGAAAAGAAGATTCCGGTTGCCGGCGGAGACCTTTCTCGCCGGATTCCGGCCAATTTCCGCCCAAAAACCCAGTTTTCCGGCGAGCGCTTTTGGGACATATTTTCTACACGGGTTTTTATTACTTGTGGGCTTGGTGGATTTTCATCTAATGGACTTTGAAGAGAAAATCTAATTTTGGAAGGAGTATCCTTTATGGAAATTGAGAAACATATAAAAAGAGAAGTCTTTTCTCTATTAGATATTATCTTCTACTTTCTTCTAAGGTTTGTGAACATGATAGGATTTCTCTTTCTTCTTGTTATGAACTCCTTGAATATGAGTACTTAATTTTATTATTGGTTATGGAATAGTTGGATTTCACAAAGCATGATTCTTTGATTCAATATATTAGTTTTGTCTCATAATTATCGTTCACGATTCTCTGAAAATAGGTTCCATGATTGAATGTTAGTTTTGTCAAGTTGCAAATTGGTAGAACTCATAATCATATCAAATGCTAGTTTAGGGTTTATTATACGAAAAAGTGATACTCCTTGAATACAAGGAGTATAATTGTGAATATTGCTTGTACTGATGCATCCTAATAATCACAAGTGATTCGTGACCTTTGTTAAATTGAATTAGTGCGTTTTCCACGTTCGATTGCTTTGATTGGCCTGATTTCATAGAACTTAATGCATCTTGGGAATTAAACTTAATTAGTGCTTTTACACGTTAGGTTGTTCTTTTAGATAGAACTCATACTCGCATCTTTTAATGTGTTTGTTGATAATAAAAGGGAATTTCCGGGATATTCTTGCGATCAAGATATTCTAGGGCTTTTGATAAAAGTTGAGATTAAAAATCAATTCTAGTTATTGTTAAAAAATCATGTTAGTGAATGAAGATGAATCCTTAACCAATATCTCTTCTATTTGATTTGTTTGCTTATTCCTTTATTTTCTTTTATTTTATTTTAGTATATAAAAATCAGAAAACCCCGGTGTTATTTATATAGGAAACCGTAACAACGAGACAACCTAGAGCTCTCTGTGGGATCGATCCTTTCTTTCCCTTGCTATATTTTATATTTTGAGTAGTGAGAAAGTGTAATTATTTTTGACGCATACGACAGCGATCAAATTTTGGCGCCGTTGCCGGGGAGGCAACGGTTGTCACTTGTTTTTGGTTTCTTATTTTTGTTTTTAGTTTTGTTTCTTATTTTTGTTTTTCTTATTTTCTGGTTTTTAACCTTGGTTTGGGAATCGTATTTCAGGTACGAATTCTATGGAAGGAGCATATTGGAACAATGGATACGGCTTTCACCCTCCTCAACACTATGACAATTACCCACAATCTATGGAATGCAATCAAAACCAATTTATTGGCTATGATGCATATCCTAGAGAACCTTATGGTGATTTTCATACATACCAACAACAACCTTGTAGTGGGTATGTAAGTCAAGCACCTAGGTGGGATAATTATACTTCTAATTGGATTTATTCGAGTTGTATGCAGATTATGAATGGATTGCAAGACATGCAACAAAGGCTAGACCAACTTGATCGTAATAGAGAGAACGCCGCACAAACTAATTTCTGGAATATGCCTTCTTACCCGACTCCGGATCATAGTTATGATCATTCACCCATTCAAAGGGAAGAGTCATGGGAAAGAGAACATATTGTAGCTAATGGTGGTAAGCGTGTGAACGTTAGAAAACTTGCGCAGAAATTATACAAGTTGGAAGACGATGGATACTCAGAAGAGCTTGTCGATGAAATTAGTAGGACCATTCATATGGAACTCAAACGACGTCGTGATAAAGGTTGGGAAACCGACGCCGATTCTGATTATGGTGAGTCTGAAGATGAAGACGATGATGATTGTGTTGAAAAGGACCAACCATTGGAGATATTTGATGACGTTAGTGTAGTTGACTCAACTCTTGATCTTTATAAGGATCAAGCACCTATTCAAAAGGTACATGAGTATGATGAAACTAGTGTTTTACAAGATTTTGCAACATGGTTTGAGTCTAATGAAGAGGAGTATGTTGAGAATGTGACCGTTATGACCAATATTATGGAAGACCCAATTGAGCTTGCATATGATTGTAATGATGATGTTGATGCCGATATTTTGGTTAAGGAAGAAACGGACGAAGAATGGTTGAAAGGTTTGATAGAGGACCATGATATACAATAGGTGAATAGTTCAATTTAATTTTTCAAGGATGAAGAGGATTCCGTGCTACAAGAGATTGTGCGAGGTTTTTCTAAACATTTGCATGTTAATTCTTATCCTTTACCTCTTATTGGTTTGAATATTTATGCTTCGAAAACATTGTTGGATGACTTTTTTTCTCAATTTCCTCCATTAGAGATACTTGATTCTCATACTATGCAGGTTTGTGAACAATAAACCGTGGAAGTACCCGATTCCTATATTCTTTATGCACTTTCAAGTGTGGACAAGAATAAGTGTGGGGGAAGCTTTTATCGGTTAATAGCTTCGTTTTTGTTTTATATTACTAATATTTGTGCGAAGCTAGTGTTTGCAAAACAGGTGCTATGGGTGGATCCCTAACTTTTCCGATTATTGGTGTATGGGGAATTCAACTTGCATGTCGGGCTGACGACTTAAAACCAAGCGCTTAGTGGGAGGCAACCCACCGGTTTTGTATCTCTTATCCTTTTTCTTTTTCTTTTATTTATTTTTCGTTTATTTATTATTTATTATTTATTTTTTATTGTTTTCATATCATATTTTCATCCCCATGTTTAATTTCATTAAGTCCATAATCTATCTTAGAAGAGAATTATGATGAATACCTTTTCGTCAGAAAATTACAGACTGCGTGTAGTTCAGTCCAGAGACCATAACTGTCAGACAGTTTATCAAAACACTGTGAAATTTTTACACTGTGTATAAAACACGTAGGTGAACAACATTTGTGAAATGGAGTCTTTCCAAATTCCTTACCAATTTGCACAAGTTTTGCGTTTTATTTGCTGTTACGTCAGAATTCAGAACTTTCGGTTTTACACATTGAGGACAATGTGAAGTTTAAGTGTGGGGGAGCATTTATATGTTTGTTTTAGTTTGTTTTATGACTTTAGTAATAAAAAAAAATCAGAAAAATAGAAAAACCAAGAAAAAAATTTGTGCTTTTTGAACTCTGAAATCTAGAAACTTGTGCCTTTAGGATGACACCATTAGTGGATGGAACCATTTTGAATGCAGGAGTTGAGGAACCAATTAACTAAAAGGGGATTAACATATCTCAGAAATCACAATTAACATGATAGTTGTTACCATATCTCGGAATATCACCATATCGCATTCTATTTTTTTATTTTTCCATATTTATCTATTGTTCTCTAAGTGCTTTGGTGGGTCACTAAACATCGACTTGTTATTGATGCTAGGATGAAATAGAGTGATTGAGTTACTATAAAGAAAAACAAAAAAGAAAAGACCGACCAATTAGACCAAACGGAATAAAAGACACTTGGATAAAGCAATATGTGTGTGTTCTCCCTGTCTACGTCGCCTAAACAAGCGTGGAATGCAGGATCCAAGGGAACTATCGTGTAATATGCTGACAAGAATCATGCGCTTGGATCCAGTTTGATCCAATCATGTTGTCTAAAAAAAAAAAAAAAAAAGGAAAGGAAAAAAGAAAAAAAAAGTGAAAAAGTGAAAATAAAAAGAAAGTATTATTTTGGTTGAATAAAGTCACTTCTGGTTCCCTTGTATATGCCAGTGAGTTGATGTAGAATTCAAACCAGTAGCTCAATCCAATAGGCATAGGTTCATCTTGGCGGTGACCTTCAGATAGATATGGGAAACATCGATCACTTGTGAACATTCGCCAACATCTACATCTATATCCATCTTCTTAATCTTTTCATTGTGATTGTGGTTTGTTAGTTTCCGAGTATTGTGGCTTGTTCGACTATCTAATTAAAGATTACTAATATATGAATTGAATTTGTCCAAGGTACCTCCTCCTGTAGTAATTTTGGATTCGTTCATTGATTTGTCACAATTAGACGGAGTTGGAAATATAGGTTTTGTAGGTAGACCTCTTGTAAACCTTCACGAGACTATAACTCGTCCACTAGGGACACCTAGGGGTTTAAAGGCTTTTTATTTATGCTAAAATTAACCGTAGCCTCGACGTCACGGAGTTGTATGTATTTGTTTTAGGTTTGTTTTGTTTGATTTGCTCGAGGACTAGCAAAGTCTAAGTGTGGGGGAATTTGAGAGGTGTCTAAAACACCTAATTTTATATTTTGTATTTATGCTTTCTTTGCTATTTTTCGTGTGAATTATGTATCTTATGTTCTCTTTTGAGTAATTAGGTACTCTGGAGTCGCACGGAGGAAAAGAAGAAGAAATCATCCAAAATTGAGAAAAAAGGGAAAAACTGTCATTTTTCAGGCGAACACCATCGGGAGACGACTCAAGGTTAAGGGGAAACTCCCTTTTGAAAGAATGTTTAAAGTCAGCCAGTTGTGGTTAAGGGGTTATCATTCAGGATATCCCTTATCATTTAACAGAGGGTGTAATTGTCATTGGGTGTAAACATCCGGCCCTCGCTCTTTACCCTAAAATCGAGAGTTATTCCTCTCGTTCACCATTGCGCCTGAAATAGAGAAGATGAAGAAGAGAAGCAGCCGTCTTTGCTGCTGTTAAATTGTCCGAGAAATAGAGAAGAAGATTAAGCAGAAATTTGAGATGCTAATGTTGCTAGGATGGTGATTGAGATTTGAGGTCTCAAAAGAGTTGATGCTGCAGATTAATGAAAGAATAGGTTGGTTCGAATTTGGATTTTGTTGAATTCGAAGGATGGATTTTTTTTGTTTGGACTTCTCGACTCTTGCTGCTGTAATTGAAGCTAAAGGGTGAACAGATGAATGGTTTTTGATGGAGTGATTCTTGATGGATGTGGTCGAGATTGATTTGAAGTTAAAAACAGAAGAGAAGAGAATAAACTGGAATTAGGGTTCGATTCACCTCTGAAATTGAAGGAAAGCTGCAGTCTGTGATGGTCTGGTAAATGGGTATTGTAGGTTACTGAGTTTGGTGCCGAGTTGATGCTGTTAATATGGAGGTGGTGAAATTACAGAGAAGGAGGTTGTTTGTGCTATAGCTGGAGTGCAGTCGTGTAAGCCAAGGCATTGGTTGAATTGTATTACAGGGAAATGCTATTACAGCTACAAATTGGTCGAAATGGGTACTGGTAATGAAGTTGAGGTTTGAATTTGGTTGTTGGAGAGATGAGGGTTGAATTGGTATAGTCTTCTAACAGGTGTTCGTGTTGTGGCTTTGAAGGTGGTAATAAGCTGTGTTGTTGGACTGGTAATTGCGGGTTGGCACTGCAATGATTGCAGGTAGTTGGTGGTAATGATGTTGAGTTGATATGCCGAGAGTGCAAGCAAGATGGGCAGTGATAGGTTTGAGCAGAAGGAATTGCAAGTGCAGTTGGTGAGATGCAGTGGTGAGTGCATAGCCATCATGGTTGTGGCATGATGCATAGCATGGTGCTGATATGGAGCTGCGAGGGACTGAATTTGGGTTGATGTTGCAGGAAATGGAACTGGTGAGCTTGCATATTGGAGGATGAAATGGAGTGGAGTTGCTGAGACAGGCTTGTAGTACCAGAATGGTTTGTGGAACAGCTGCAATTGCAGTGAACAAGGGTTTAGCGATTACTGACGAAGCAATGGAAATAATGGAGTTGAAATTGAAGGTCAGAGGAGATAGTAAAGCTATGCTGCTTGTAGAATGAAGGAAAGGGTGTTGGATTTGTTGGCAATGTGCAGGAGACTCATCCATCATGGCTGGAGAGAAGAACAATGGTTGCAATAGCCTTGGCCAAACCAGTCAGCTGAGTTAGGCAGCTGACTCGATTCTGAACTCAGCTAACTCAGTGACTGACTCACCCCTTGACCCGGTTGATTAACGATGACCGTTAGGTCAACGGTTAACTGTAACGACGTCGTGACGGAATATTCTGTCGACGGAGAAGAAGATTCTGGTTGCCGGCGGAGACCTTTCTCGCCGGATTCCGGCCAATTTCCGGCCAAAAACCCAGTTTTCCGGCGAGCACTTTTGGGACATATTTTCTACACGGGTTTTTATTACTTGTGGGCTTGGTGGATTTTCATCTAATGGACTTTGAAGAGAAAACCTAATTTTGGAAGGAGTATCCTTTATGGAAATTGAGAAACATATAAAAAGAGAAGTCTTTTCTCTATTAGATATTATCTTCTACTTTGTTCTAGGGTTTGTGAACATGATAGGATTTCTCTTTCTTCTTGTTATGAACTCCTTGAATATGAGTACTTAATTTTATTATTGGTTATGGAATAGTTGGAATTCACAAAGCATGATTCTTTGATTCAATATATTAGTTTTGTCTCATAATTATCGTTCACGATTCTCTGAAAATAGGTTCCATGATTGAATGTTAGTTTTGTCAAGTTGCAAATTGGTAGAACTCATAATCATATCTAATGCTAGTTTAGGGTTTATTATACGAAAAAGTGATACTCCTTGAATACAAGTAGCATAATTGTGAATATTGCTTGTAGTGATGCATCCTAATAATCACAAGTGATTCGTGACCTTTGTTAAATTGAATTAGTGCGTTTTCCACGTTCGATTTCTTTGATTGGCCTGATTTCATAGAACTTAATGCATCTTGGGAATTAAACTTAATTAGTGCTTTTACACGTTAGGTTGTTCTTTTAGATAGAACTCATACTCGCATCTTTTAATGTGTTTGTTGATAATAAAAGGGAATTTGCGGGATATTCTTGTGATCAAGATATTCTAGGGCTTTTGATAAAAGTTGAGATTAAAAATCAATTCTAGTTATTGTTAAAAAAGCATGTTAGTGAATGAAGATGAATCCTTAACCAATATCTCTTCTATTTGATTTGTTTTCTTATTCCTTTATTTGCTTTTATTTTATTTTAGTATATAAAAATCAGAAAACCCCGGTGTTATTTATATAGGAAACCGAAACAACGAGACAACCTAGACCTCTCTGTGGGATCGATCCTTTCTTTCCCTTGCTATATTTTATATTTTGAGTAGTGAGAAAGTGTAATTATTTTTGACGCATACGACAGCGATCAACCTGCCCAATATGAATCTATGTAGCCATGTAAAGCCAAAGGACTGGAGGAAGATAAAAAAATACCATGGCCGATTGTACCTTTGAGATAACACAAAATTCGATGAGCAACATCAAGATGAGATGTGCGAGGTTTCTGCATGAATTGGCTTAAATAATTAACTGAGTAAGTTATATATGTATGAGTGACTGTAAGATACAACATACAGCCAATAAGACGACGAAATGGGCTTGGATCAGATAACTCCTTACCAACAGTAGGAAGTAACTTAAGATTAGTATCCATTGGAAAAGATGAAATACGAGCTCCTGTGAGTCTGGAGTCTTTGAGAATGTCTTTGACATAGAAAAATGCCTTTAGGAGATCGAGAGACCTCAATCCCTAAGAAATATTGTAAGCGGCCTAAATCTTTAATGGAGAAGTGAGAAGCAAGACGTAATTTCAGTGACCTGATGAATGAAGCGTCTGTGCCAGTGATGATTATATCATCAACATAAACAAGGATAAAAATAGAAGTTGATCCTTTATGATATGTGAAAAGAGAATTATCACATAGAGATTTCATGAATCCTTCAGTTAACAAAACTGAGGATAGTTTGGCAAACCATTGACGAGAGGCTTGTTTAAGGCCATAGAGATATTTATTAAGCTTAAAAACTTGAGACTCACCTTTACAAGCTAAACCAGGTGGAACTTTTATGTATATTTCTTCATCTAAATCACCTTGCAGGAACGCATTATTAACATCCATCTGATGTAGAGACCAACCTTTAATTGCTGCAATAGACAGTAAAACACGAACAATGACAAGTTTAGCTACAGGTGCAAACGTATCATAATAATCAATTCCTTCATGTTGATTGTAACCCTTCGCAACCAGGAGAGCCTTATATCGTTCAATAGTGCCATCAGAGTGAAACTTGATTTTGAAAACCCACTTGCACCCAATTGCGGTTTTACCAGGTGGTAAATCAACTAGAATCCAAGTATTATTAGCCTCTAATTCAAGAATTTCCTTATCCATAGCTGCTCGCCATTTAGGACATTTGTTGGCTTGAGAGAATGTTTTTGGTTCTTCAGAGAGAACAACCAAAGATAAAAAATCCTGATGAGAAGGTTTGAATTTATCGAAGGAAAGATAATAAGTGAGAGGATAAGCGGAAGTTGTGTTGGATTTGATTGACGAACAATGGTAATCCTTTAAGTAGATTGGTGGATTCTTTGTACGAGATGGACGAGAGTGATGAGACTCAGAAGAAGATACAACGATAGGGTTAGAGGGTTGTGCTGTAGGTGGTGAATTTTCCAGTGTAGGGTTATGCACAGGAGATGGTGCATTGATTGGGACCACAGTAGTATCGGTGGGTTGAGTGTGATTGGTAGGTAAAACCGAACCTGACGAAGCATTCTGAGTAGGTGATACTGGAGGCGAATTCCCTGAGATAAGATGTGTCTCTGAACAGTGAGATGAGGCAATAGGAAGCCTTATGGAATTTGCATCTAAAGACAACGGTGAAGTTGGGGAAGAAAAAATAGGATCGTAGAATGTATACTCGGTGGTGGATATAGGAACGGAGCTTGATGATGAGACTTTAGGGTTGGAATCATGAAAAGGGAAAATAGTTTCATGAAACACAACATCTCTTGAAGTATAGATAGATTTTGTGTCAATAACATATAATGAGTATCCTTTTTGACCATAAGGGTAGCTAATAAAAATGCCTGGCCTGGCGCGTTGATCAAATTTGTGAGAAATCTTTGTATTTCTTGCAAAGCAGAGACAACCAAATACTCTCAGGGATGAGTAATCTGGTGGTTGAAGAAGAAGCATCTCATGTGGAGTTTTATGAGATAAAACAGGTGTTGGCAACTTATTGATAATATCTGCAGCAGCTAAGATGCATTCTCCCGAGAAACGAAGAGGAAGATTGGATTGAAAACGTAATACTCTAGCAACGTTTAATAAGTGGCGGTGTTTGCGTTCAACAATGCCATTCTGTTGAGGATTATACACACAAATTGTTTGATGTAAAATACCATGCTTGTGAAACCATGACTACAGTTCATTGGATTTGAACTCAGATTCATTATCAGACCTAAAAGTTTGTAGTCGAGGAATGATCAATAAATTAATACCAGATGAGATGTTGGCAATTTTTTGACCATATTGTTTAATGACAAAATAGAATTTTTTTTTTGAGAAACTTTAATGTTTATGACTTTGCTTTCATCAAAAATATCCAAGTACACCTTGAATAATCATCTACAAGTGTAAGAAAATACCTAGCACCTATATGATATGGGGTTGAAAAGGTCCCCAAATATCAGCATGAACTAATTGAAACAAATGTTTAGGTAAAGAAGTACTTTTATTAAACTTCAATCTAGATTGTTTATCCCGAGGGCATACATCACAAACATGACTAGACGATGAACGAATGAAAGGAAAATTATGAGATAAAAACTTCAAACAATCCACACTTGGATGGCCAAGACAGCAGTTCCATGTATCAACTGGATTATTTGCAACTAAAGATAAAGCAAATGGTTGAAAAGAGAAATGGTAAAGGCCTAAAATCTGCCTACTCCATCCAATTTCCTTGGTCATTTGACGGTCCTGAAATACGCAAGACTCGTGTGAGAATTTGATACATCAATTAGTTGTTTGAGTTAGTTTACTAACGGAAATTAGATTAAACTTGAAACTTGGAATATGAAAGACATCAAGTAGTTTAATTGAGGGTGATAAATCTATTGTGCCAATGTGAGTCACAGATGTATGTGAACCATCTGGTAGTTGGACAGTGAGTGGTTTAGTAACCACGGTATGAGATGAAAAAAGAGACAGGGAGGAACAAATATGATGCGTAGATCCACTGTCAATGATCCAAATATTTGTAGAACAGGAAAGAGTAATACCTGCAAAGTTTTCATAGGAAGTCAGGTTACCGTCTTCGTTTTCAGGTTCCAGCAGGGAGAAAAGCCGTGCATATTTAGTAGCACTGATAGCAGGCGCATCAACAGGAGGATGAGACAGAACCGGTTGATGCACAGTAGCAATAGTGTGAGAGTCCAAATCCCGTTGTTTGGGTAGATCTTTTGGATACCCATTGAGTTTCTAGCAGGTTTGTCTCGTGTGGCCATGTTTGTTACAATGGTCGCAGAAAGGGCGCTGATGCTTGTTTGGACCATTTTTTTGAAAAACCTAGGGTTTCGTTGATCATTGCGTGTGATATTAAGGGCTGCAGACTCAACAAAGGTGAAAGAATAAGATTGTAGTACCTGTTGTTCTTCTTCCTGACGAATATGGTTGTAAATTTTGGCTGGAGATGGCATGGGTTCCATGAGTAATATTTGACTTCACAGAGAGGAGAATCGGTCATGTAAACCCTGCAGAAACTCCATGGATCGATCTTGGTTGTGATGATCCACATAATTCTTCCCAGCTGTGCAGATACAAGGTTCAAGTGGTCGGAAAGAATTCAATTGATCCCACAACGACTTGAGTTTTGTGTAGTACATAGCAACAGTTAGAGTCTCCTGTTTCAGCAAAGCAATTAATTGTTTTAAAGCATATAACTTATATGCATTATGAGGTGCAAAACGGGATTTGATTTCCATCCACTGCTCATGAGACGATGGAAAGTTCATCGTGCTTGATCTGATTTCCGGATCCACAGAATTACTGATCCAGCTGCCAACTAAGTCATCACATCTCGTCCAGTGTGGAAGATCTGATGCATTAGTCGGCTTCGTCACAGTTCGTCGATATATCCAGTTTTTTCCTTAGCACTAAGTGCTTTGGTCATCCCTCTACCCCAGATGCAATAGTTGTCATTTGTAAGGAGAGGAGTGAAGATTACAGACGTGGGATTGTCTGCTGGATGGACATAATACAGACTGGAAGGAGATAATCCAGTATCCTTATCAGTGAGGTGAGGATTGATTGAAGTGTTTGTTTGATCATCTTCAATTCTCATGGTGATGAAGTTGCAGAATTTTTTTTTTTAACCTAGGTCTAAGATACCATAAAGGCAAATGGGTTTCGGGTTTTCTCTAATAACTGTATAGAGATCGACTTCATTAGAAGATTTATATAGTAGTTACATTGGAACAAATATAAGAGTACAAAACAGTAAAGGCTAAAGAATAGCTTTAGCTAAAGAATAAATAGACTATATCTAATGAACTAAAGACTAGGAAGAGTGGTTGATACAACAGAAGACTAGGGAAAAAATAGTAAAAGTTACAACAGAAGACTAGGGAAAAAATAGTAAAAGTTACAACAGTATGTACGTGGAAGTTTATCAACAGACGTATAAACTTAATAAACCCTCCAAGCAATAATTTACGGGTCATGCAAAATTATGGAGTGAGAACAGAATCTTGGACTAATTGATACACCACTACCCAAGAAAAAAATTACAACAGACCAACTTTTGTTAAAGCTTTGTTGGTGTACTACAACCAGGGGCGGAGCCAACCCATTGCAAGGGGTTGCACTTGCACCCCTGCCCAGATGGCTCCAAAACCCATTTTAGGCTTCATAAGATTATTTTTTTAAAACTAACAAGCCCATTTTTGCACTTTTGCACCCCTAAAAATTTTGGTTGAACCCATAGCAAATTTTTATACCCCTTCTCATGAATCTTGGCTCCGCCCCTGACTACAACCATATAACAAAATGGTGATATTCTACTACATATGTGACCAAAAGAATGACACAATCAGGTTTCTCTAAATGCTGGTACTTACATTAGAAAAAGAAGCCCGGTGAGAAATCCAAGATAACTATGTGTAATGTTGTCTAGGTTGTATATGAATGAATCCAGTCTAAATGTCTAATTGTCAAGAATTAAATAAATAGAATGAATTGAACACGATTTTTGGTGGCATAAATATATAGAGCTAAAACCAAAAAAGGGCTTTCAAGAATTAGTGATTTGATTTTAGGGTGGGGAAAAAGAACTCCAGCCAAAATAAATTCATGTGTAGTCCTTCACTGGGATCTAGACTGCTTAGCTATCCCACTCTAGAGTAAGGTATACATATATGAAGGTCCAATTTTCTTAACGATTCAGTCCAATACTTACGATGCCAAAGTAACACAAGATGATGCCAACGTATTTTTTTTAATTAATATCGGTAATCAACTTTAGCTCTGTTAAGGAAACTTAAACATTGGACGTTGATTTGTCTGGTCGGTCGATAATGTCTATTTCAGTCATAGATGGCCGTGGGATAGCTGAAACTTTTGGTGAATAAAAGTTGAAATTGCTTGTATCCCAAGAGACCTAATTATATTTTGGAAGCAACTTGAGAACAACTAGGAAAACTTTTAATATGAAAGCCTATATAATGTGAGCGCGTACTATAAAAGCTAGACATACAAAGCTATCTGAGAAACTAATTAAGTCTTCTTATTCTCCTTCACGTCGTTCCTATAAAACAAGTTTGTTTGTTGCGAGAAAAGCAACAACAGTTCTTGTTGGCGTTGGTGTTCAAAGTGGACGACAACTTTAATTCGTGAAAGAAGGAAGCAACAGGAGGAGGTACAATATCAGTTAGGAAAGCTCAACATCTGTTGGGTTTCGGTAAAATTTGAAGAAATTAATTTCCGCAATAAACAATGTCAAGATCAAGTATTCCCGAAGACATCCAAGAAGAGATTTTATTAAGGTTACCTGTGAAATCCATCTTATGTTTCAAGTCCGTATCCAAGAGTTGGAATGCATTACTTTCTAGTCGTAAATTCATAAAGGATCACCTTGATTTTGGCACCAAAAACCACATTACAAACACAAAAACGATGATCAGAGTTTATGATGATTACTTCGTGGCTGATGATATATTTTATTCCATAGATTATGCTTCAATAATTTGCGGAGCTGTCGTGATGGATTACCCAAACGACAATAATAATAATGTTGTAACTGACAGTATTTACCATTTTATTGAGGGATCTTGCAATGGATTGATTTTATTATTGGCCTATGATAGTGAAAAACTATTTCTTTGGAACCCATCAACAAGAGAGTTCAAGGAAATCATAAGAGCACCGGCGCCCATAAACAGCCACCTTTCCTATGGGTTTGGTTACGATGCCAAAACTGATAATTACAAGATGGTATGCATTGCAACTGGCGAGTCTGAAGATGATGGCAAGCTTGATGATTTTTCTGAAGTTTATTCATACACAGATGGAGATGGTTCATTGAATAGACGCCAAAACATCCCATATGTGTATTCTGATGTTACTGGTGGTGTGCTTCTGAATGGTGTTCTTCATTGGTTAGGTGAAGTTGTTCATTGGTCAGGCGATACCACCACTCGTGAAAAAACTATAATTTCCTTTGATATTAAGACTGAGAATTTCACTAGTTTACCCCTTCCTGTAGAAACTATGACAGGTCCAGAAGAGATTATTGCTGTCCTAGTGCTTGGAGATTCCCTTTACTTAGTTTGTAGTGTTCGTAACGTTTGTGTTGATGTATGGATTATGCAAAATTATGGAGTGAGAGAATCTTGGACTAAGCAATTCACCATTACCCAGAAAGGAATTATTGCAAATCCCCATTTGTTAAAGTTTTGTGGCTCTGTTAAAGATAGTGAGATTCTAATACAGGTTGGTGAACATCTCGGTTTATACGACCCAAAGAATGATAGCATTAGGATCCTGAATATATACGGTATCCTCAATGGTAATTTTTGCTCGGAGAATTACGTGGAGAGCTTAGTTTCAGTGAATTCAGGTACTTATATGGGTACAAAGGAAAGAAAACAGTCTGTGTATGTTCATCCAAGTTTAGATGAAATTTAGATGAAATTGTGTAAATCTCCAGTGTTGGGTTTAGAATGAATTTTCTGTCTTATTGTTTCTTACTTCCAATGTTAAACATCTGTGTATGTTCATCCAAGTTTCAATAATTTTCCTCATGTGATGTATGTTCTCATTCAAGTCATTGAGCGCATTTGAAATTTTGACTAATTTTGACTCATTTTTTTGTAAAATAAAATTTGGGGTTCAGAAAAAAGAAAAGATAACTGGTCCCGGTTAGAATATGACGATCCAACTTAAAACCAATTGGAAATGAATGGAGTATCCCTAAGGATTATAAACCGTAAGATCTTAGATAACCCAAACAATGTGGGACTAATAATCTCAACAGTTCCAAATAGAAATCCAATTAGAAATGAGCAGTTGTTCTCTAATTATATATATTTGCAGGTATGAGTCATGTGGATCAAATGATTAAGGAGTTGGCTATTTGAGACTTTTTGTCGGACAGAATTTTATGTATAGCACGCGAAGAAGTTTATGTATATACGACTATATAAGTTATCACGTTCATGGAGAAAATTTGTTATAACCATGCATTGAGTGTATTTATGGCAACCGGTAGGGCATAAGAAATACAGTTTCGGAAAGCTAACTAAGGAAATTGATATAAGAAATTTAAACTATATATACTGGTCACCTTGTTGGAGTTCAAGTAAGAGTATGTAAAGAGCAAAACATTGCGATTGGAAATTCAAGATTACTATTTTGTCTAGCCGTCTAGGTTGTGTATGAACTAACCTAGTCTAAAAGTCAAGGTCACCTAATATGGATTTAGCACCACTTTGGTGCTTTGTGTTAATATCTGATGATCAGCCGCTTTGGAGTTGCTAGTAACGGTAAAAAGAGAATGAAGGGATCGAATACCATTTTTGGCGGTAGAGTAAAAGGAAACAATATAGCTATAACTCCAGCAAAAACAATTCAGGTTAATTTTTTTTTTTTTGGATTCTAAGGGATTGTTTTGGAGATATATTTCTTTTTGGGAAAATCTCTTCGGATATGTATACATATCTCGATGGAAACGTTACTCATATTAAGTCAGATGAATAATTTCGGAGATGTCTCCTGGAGATGTTAAATGTCTTGTTGGACATATCTCAATTAAGACAACTGTACACTATATATGTTTCGACGGAAACATACCTCTTAAGGAAGAACGTTGTATACTTTATATGTTTCGACGAAAACATGCCTCTTAAATAAGGCAGTTGTATACTTTATATGTTTCAAGGGAAACAATCTTCTTAACTTAAAAAGTTGTACATTTGTCTCGACAGAGATGAATCTCAATAACGTTAAGGAAATCATGTAAGGTAGCGGTAAGAGCATGTGAAGTTGCAATGAGATACTTATGTAATCTGTTTTATTTTCTTTTTTAATAAAATTATAACCTTTTCTTCTCAAAAAAAAAAAAAAAACTTTTTGGTTTACTTGGGAATAAAATGACCCGTCTAGTTTCCTAATTTAGATTTTTGGTTTACTTGGGAATAAAATGACCCGTCTAGTTTTCTTCTGAATGGTGTATAGATCTCTTTGATCGAGAGTCATGACATACCTTTTATACTCAAGCATGGAGTTTTCAGTAAAGAGTTTATTGTTAGCCAAAATGGGAGATGTTATACTGTATGTTAGTTTAAGGATAAACTTTATTCTGCTTAAGGTATTCCTGTTTAGCTAAAGGTACGTAATCTTATTTTTGATTAAGTTAGTGTGGAAGGACAATAGTCCCACATTGCTAGTTTACGCATAATTAATTTCCATATATATAATATGGAAGGGCCGCTCCACTCATTGCTAATTATTTTTGAGTGATGCCTGCGAACTTTAACAAATGGATTAGTGCGAAGTTGAATTACAGTCAACAGTTATAAGTGAACTAGTGAGGTGTCATCCATCTAAAGGTAGATAGGTTGGATGACAGATATCTAATGACCGGAATTTAGTGGATCTTTTTATTACTCAAATCCATTATTTCCTTCTCATTAATAGAATTATCAAGTCATCCCACATTAGGACTCAATTAAAGGGTTAACCAACAAAAACAAGACAATATTTTTCTTTATAGAACTGGGATCTAAAAATTGTATTTTCTTGTAATTTGATATGGGATCAAGAGTTTTATCCATTCAAAAGTTTAGTTTGCCCCTCTACTAGACTCCACAATAATGTTCGTATGAATTTTAGGCAAATTATTACGGAGTAAAGGCTTTGTTAATTATTTAGAGCTTCTCCAATGGTAGTTGTGTGTGTTTCCTAGGTGGTAACACAAATAAGACATCCTCATTCCGATTTTTCCTTGAGTCCAGGGAGGAAAAATAGTTCATCTCCAATGGTGTTCTTTGTAATTTCTTATGGATTAAATGCAAATTTTATTTTTAGTAATTTTTAGATTTTATTGAGCTAAAAATGGTTATTTAATATATTGGAATTAATTTAGGTAAGCAAAATCTTACTAGGATAGTTTGACATTGTCAACGTGAATGTCTAAAACTAGACATTCACCTTGACATTGTCTAACAAAAATTAAGCCATGACATCTTCACATAATTGATCTAAGAAGTTGGGAGGGAGGAAAATTTTAAGATTGTCTATCCTATGTGGACTCAGACATTTATCTTCACATACATTCGACTGGAGAAGCTCTTAATTGGACTAGAAATACTAATATATCGATTAGAATATTTTGTGCGATATTATTTGTAGTTATGAAGCTGTTTTCCACACATCATGTAATCTTTTGAACCTTAGTTACTTCTAGAGACAGAGTGCTCGTTTCTAATATATTTTTCCTTTTCAGTGACAAAAAATTTGAACTTTTTTAGCGAGTTCAGTTTAACTAACATCTTCTATCTTTCAACAGGAAACAAGTAAAAAACTCATATAACCAGTTCTAGTTGTGGATGATTTATTAGGTCACATCCTATATTTGCAATGGATTTTACATATATATCCGTTCCTAGGTTTCGGTGTTTAATTAACTTGAAGCAACTGAAGGTGAAATTGATCGAACTTATCACTAGTGATTAGCAACGGTATGTAGCAGTTGCAAAGCAGGGTTGCAACAGTTCTTCTCTGTTACGAAAGTCGATGTTGCAATATTTCACAACGGCCACAATGCCATTGCAAATTTTTGGTCGCAACAGTTTGAAACTGTTGCAAGGTATAAAAGTCGTAACTGTTTCAAACTATTTCAAATTTTTTGGTCACAACAGTTACGAAACTGGAATTCCGCAGCAGCTTGTTCCCTGTAACAAAATCAAGTATCCCATATTCATTTTGGAAATCAAATTAACCCAACAAAACAAATCATATGAAACTCTTCCATTTTTAGGATTTAAGCACATAAGTTTCTATACCACAGAAGTTGAATAAATAATATAAGATAACAAGTCAGCTAAGGACATACACATTTTGTATGTAGTATCAAAAGAATGACAAGTATGTTCTTCGTTTTTCAGATACAATAAATTATAAACAAATAAAAACCTTGAACTTTGACGAGGAGACTCGTTACTTACTACTTGCCAAATCTTTGACATCAAGCACGCGAGACCACCAATTACTTTCTCATCTCCACTCATTGAAGGAAATTCATGTAACTTTGCTTGCAGAGAATAATTGAAGGAAAAAAAAATATGTAATTTACTTTCATGAAGATTGACTGCTCGAGTAAGATGAAATTCAACAGTATGCAAATAAGTTATAAAACACCCCACACATATTTTCCAAACTAAAGATGAAAAAAAAACACTTAAAAACAATAAAAAGTAATAATAACATTCTTCTTCACAAAGGGAAAGAGCAAAAAACTTGAAATAAATTTTTCCTCAATATCTTCACAGCTTGCATCTAATGGCTGTAAACTTTCAACAAAACGAGCATCCAAGCTAAGTACGTCTTGTTATAGATGAAGAATAAACAATGAATGCTAACATGAATTCATGGACCCCAACCAAAGCTCATAAGAATGTTTGGCACAAGTCATAAAACCACCACCAGAAAAAACGCCTAACGAGTTCAGTACATTAGAATGGTTGGGCCAAACTATAAAGAGAAAGACTTACGCCAAAAAATAGCAGCGAGAGATACCTGAACAGGAGCAAGGTGAAAGGTAACAAGGAAGACAAAAAACTCCAAGTAATGATATTATGCAAATATGCGTAACAATGCAAGTTGTCTAGGATATGCTATGATAAGAATAAGAAACACCTGTAGAGGAAAAATACCTTTATCATGTCGTTTCGTTCTATTTTCATATGTATTGTACCATATCCCACAATTATCTACACCATCTCCACAACGACTCCACCGCTACTGCAGTCAACAACATCTGCTGTGTGTAATCGAACCCTGCTTATAATAACAAAATTAGTAAAGTTGTTTCATCTAATTAGTTTTTTATTTCTAATAACCATATGTTTATGGGTGAAAATAGTTTCTCCCGGTTTTGGTAATTGCAGGTGTGAAGGTGAGAAATAGTTTAAACCCTAAAAAATGTACTGCAAGGTAGTACTTTTAAGTTCGAGAGATCAATATGTACAAGTCCGGCCTAAACCAAGAAATGGCCATTCCAGACTTGCTTCGGTCACAAAGTGGAGGAGAAGGGCTGGTTTAGGGAGGGAAGCGAAGAAAGTGTTGAGACCAGAATAATTCTAGAGTAGCACTTGACTTGTATCAGAAGGTGAAAGATTTTGGGAAAGCTAGCAAGAGTTGCTTTTCTGAGTGCGATGTTTTTCTCCTGACCAAGAACTTGTCTTCTGGTGGAAATAGGTAAGCCTATTTATACAAGTCAAGAAAGAAACGTACTCTGGCCTCATAATAGAAGGAAGCGGGTGAGTTAAATGGGAAGAGGTAGTAACGCCTGACATTGATGGGATTTAATAGAATTGATGTTCCATTATGGAGGAGCGTTTCACCGTTGCTTTTTTCATTTACTAACCGCCTTACTACCATTACACTATCTTGAAACGGGCATTTGTGTATGCCGCATGCTATAGACCACCAAACCAAAACCCTAATGATCATCCCCCAGTTTGTGTTGATGTCTCAAACATTTTGGAAGACATGTAAAACGTTGTTGTGGCTTGGCAAGTCGATCTTGGGAAACTTGCTATCCAGGTGACCTTCGACGGTCGTGATGTTGCATCTTGAAAGGAGGGGCAACCTTTGATCGTTGCACACCTTCAATTTGGTAGCCGTTTAGCGAGGTCCAACAAGGTGTGTTCAGACTTGGCATGAGGAGCCAAGGGTTTTCCATGGGAGCTAGGCGCGCGACCAAGCTATGGTTTCGGGTCTAAGGTCGTGAGGGGACTTTAGACGGTCAGGATTTGGTCCTGAGATTGAAGGAAAACCGTTGATGGTCACCTGGCTTCGATTTGGTAGTCGTATGGGGAAGGCCAGTAGGGTGGCGCGGCATGAAGGGCCATGGTGAGGCGTGTTTAGCATGGCGCGGCTAGCTTGGCTAGGTGCGTGACCAAGCTAGGGATAAAGTCATGAGGAGACTTTATACGGCCAGGATTTGATCTTGGGATTGAAGGGAAACCGTTGATGGGCGCCTGGCTTCAATTTGGTAGCTGCATGGGGAAGTCCAGTAGGGTGGCGTAGCATGAAGGGCCATGGTAAGGCGTGTTTAGCATGACGCGGCTAGCTTGGCTAGGTGCGTGACGAAGCTAGTGATAAAGTCATGAGGAGACTTTATACGGCCAGGATTTGCTCCCGGGATTGAAAGGAAACCATTGATGGGCGTCTGGCTTCAATTTGGTAGCCGCATGGGGAAGGCCTGAAGGGTGGCGCGGCATGAAGGGACATGGTGAGGCGTGTTTAGCATGGCGCGGCTAGCTTGGATAGGTGCATGACCAATCTAGGGATAAAGTCATTAGGAGACTTTATACGACCAGGATTTGTTCCTGGTATTGAAGGGAAACCGTTGATGGGCGCCTGGCTTCAATTTGGTAGCCGCATGGGGAAGGCCAGTAGGGTGGAGCGGCATGAAGGTCCATGGTGAGGCGTGTTTAGCATAGCGCAGCTAGCTTGGATAGGTGCGTGACCTAGCTAGGGATAAAGTCATGAGGAGACTTTATACATCCAGGATTTGCTCCTGGGATTAAAGGGCAACCGTTGATGCGCGCCTGGATTCAATTTTGTTTAGAAACCCTAATTGTTTCCCTTCACTAGAACCGCTACAGAATTCTAGTACGGACTTGGATTTCGATGGTCCGCCCCTCAAATCAACCGGAAAAGAATTTCCTATCTCCTTAAGCGGGGATATTTAGGTTTTGAACTCGTTAGGGGGTGAAAAACATCCCGAAAGCAAGACTCAGGAAGATTTCATGAGGGACAGTGGCATGACCAGGATATCATGGCATGCCTCGGTGTAGCTAGGTTGGCATATGGGGGCAAAGGTTTTCCATGGGTGCATGGCATGGATAGGTCCAAGTTATGGCGCAACTAGCTCGGGCTAGGTGTGGCTAGAATTATTTTCCATTGGCACACGAGACGTGGCTAGCATGGCTAGGGCCATGGCATGGTGCAATTGGCATGGCACGGCTAGCTTGGGCTAGGCGTGGCTGGCATGATTTTCCATTGGCACGCGTGGTGCAGCTAGCATAGATAGGGCCATGGCATGGTGCAATTGGCATGGCGCGGCTAGCTTTGGCTAGGCGTGGCTGGCATGATTTTCCATTGGCACGCGGGGTGCGGATAGCATAGCTAGGGCCATGGCATAACGGTGCTGTCAAGTGGCCAAGTGATGATGCATAATGATGATGCATCACCAGTGGCTTGGCCAAGGTGTCAGAGGTGCAAGTACATCGCCGTAATGGCGCAACGAGACCATAATGGAGCAACGTAGGATATAATAGCGGTATTCAGTACATGCAAAAATCTGAGTTATAGCAAGAGAATGACATGTTCCAAATAGGGTTTGGACATAGCCAAGGATGCGAGATTAGCATCACGAGATGCCAAAAGAGTTTGGAATCTTAGCAGGCATGCAAGCAAGACTTGCATTAGCATACTTGTATCGTTGGAAGAATGATACACAGCCGTGATGGCGCAATATTTGGCAGGAAAATGCGTAATCTGGAAACAAGGAAGGATGACATATGCATGGCACATGGCCTTGATGGTTTAGAGTTGGTTACACGAGAGTGGGTTTAAATTATGCTTTCTAACTGTTATGAAGGTCCCGTTTGGCTAGTAAAACGGTTTGGCAAAGGTTGGCATAGTTAGCTAACTGCCACATGTAAAGTAAATCTGTAACCGCCTGGCGGTTACTTGTACATAGATTTTGTAAGGATATAAAATCCTGATCTTGTGAAGGTATTGGGTACTCCGGAAACAAGAAGAGTTTGTAACCCTAAGTGTGCATTAAATAAAAGGCTAAGGCCTGATTTAAAGAAAATTTCTGTTGGTGCATATTCCCCTTTGGTTTTGGCTTATTGTTTATGCATCAAGCGGAGTTTGTGCATGTGATTAAGGACTTAGAATATTGGTGAATAGAACCTCTATTTAGTATGGGATAAATAGATATTTAGTCAAGAAGTTAAAGTATTGGCTAAGTGCGAGTTGGCTGAAATTATGTTGTGGAGCATAGTTGCCATTGTCAAGTTGGTTGTTGCATAGGAGTGTTGCGGATCTGTGACAATTAGGGTATCATAGCCCTGGTTAAGGGTCTCTCTGTTCACGTTGGATATAAGGCTGATTGAGTTCGATGATTTCCTATAGTTTGCTGAGAATTATATTTAAAGTGGAGGATCCACACTGAGAATGTAAGGCATGGGGACGCCAAGTAGAAGATCAAATCAGAAGATCACATTGAGGGTATGTGAAACCTTAATTCCAGAATCTAAAAGTGATAATCATGCACGAAGGATGTCCTCAAAACAACTCGATGAGGGTGAAACAAGTTGTTTTACATATCAGAACTGCACCAAGGGTACCGGAGACGCTGCAAGTGCTGATGAGAAACAACACGATGCTGGGAGGGCTTAGCATGATGAAGGAAGGGGCCAACGTCCATACGTCAATCGTTTGCTAGGGAGCAAAGCACAAAGCACAAAGTAAAAATATAATATCTTCTGGACTGATGTACGTTGATGTGAAGATCAACGAAAACTGGGTATTAGCGATGGCTTATACCGGTGCTACGAAGACCTTTATTCATGCAGACGTTGCCATGGCATTGAACTTAACAGTTACTAGCGAGGCTAGCACCATCAAAAATGTTAATACAGAACCACAAGCCAGTCGAGGGAATGTTCGCAATGCAGATGTGCAAGTTGGAGAATGGAAAGGAAAACTAGATTTGCTAGTTATGGTCATGGATGATTATGACCTGATTTTGGGCATGGATTTCTTTTGCGCGGCGAAGGCGTCGCCATTACCTCATAGGAATGGGATATTGATACAGCACAATCAATACCCATGTTTTGTCTCTATGGTGAGGCAAAGTGAACCAGACGAGATACATAAGCCATATATGTCTGCGATTCAGGTGAAAGAAGGCATACGCCAAGGGTTGGATACTTTCCTTGGAGTGTTTGTTGAGATCAAACCAGGAAAGGTAGTAAAAGTTGAGGATGGAATAGCTGAGGTCTTAGAAGAATTTGCAGACATGATACTTGCAGAACTACCTAAGACGCTACCACCGCGGTGTAGGATCGATCATATGATTGAGTTGGTGCCAGGGGCGAGGACGCCTGCACAAGCGCCTTATCGTATGTCACCGTTAGAACTTGAGGATATGCGCAAGAAGATTTATGAATTGCTGGAGGCAGGATACATACAACCGTTTAAATCTCCATTTGGTGCTCCGGTTCTGTTCCAAAAAAACCAAGATGGCTTGCTTCGTATGTGTGTTGATTATAGGGATTTGAACAATCTAAATGTGAAGAACAAGTACCCAATTCCGCTAGTGTCTGACTTGTTTGACCATTTAGCCAAGGCCAAATACTTCACCAAGTTGGATTTGCGCTCAGGTTATTACCAAGTGCGCATAGTAGAAGGAGATGAACCAAAGACTACAATGGTAACAAGGTATGGCTCGTTTGAGTACCGTGTGATGCCATTCGTCTTGACGAATTATCCAACAACATTTTGCAACCTAATGAACGATGTGTTTTCCGAGTATATTGACCGCTTTATAGTGGTATACTTGGATGACATAATCATATACAGTGAGACTTGGGAAGAGCATGTGATGTATCTTCGCAAAGTGTTTGCAAACCTTAGAGAAGCAAGTTTGTATGTGAAGAAGGAAAAGTGTGAGTTTGCCCAGACCACGAGTACTTTCCTTGGCCATGTGATATCGCAAGGGTGCGTACATATGGACCAGAAAAAGATAGAGGCCATTATGGATTGGCCAGAACCTAAGAAGCTTGGAGAGCTTCGTTATTTCCTGGGTTTAGCTAACTATTATCGGCGTTTCATAGTTGGATATTCAAAGAAAGTCGCCCCTTTGACAGATTTGTTGAGGAAGGACAAATCATGGGCATGGACTGACGAGTGTCAGCGGTCATTCGATGCATTAAAGGAAGAGGTCTCGACAGAACCAGTTCTTCGCTTGCCTAGCTTCGAATTACCATTTGAAGTGCACACGGTTGCTTCAGAAAGGGATCTAGGGGATTCTTGATGCAAGATGGTCATCTAGTGGCTTACGAGAGTCGTAATCTTAATGATGCTGAAGGAAGATACACTGTACATGAGAAAGAGATGTTGGCAGTGATACATTTCCTAAGAACGTGGCGCCATTATTTGTTGGGAACTTATTTCATCATAAGGACAGATAATGTGCCCATTACGTTCTTTTCCATCCAGAAGAAACTTTCGCCAAAACAAGCAAGGTGGTTTGACTTTTTGAGTGAGTTCGAATACAAATTCGATCATAAGCCAGGGAGGATTAATTCTGTGCCAGATGCGTTAAGCAGAAAAGTGGTAGCAGAATATGTGACAACACTGACCACGATTGAGACAGAGTTGTTGTCTCGAATCAAAGAAGAGACGAAGAATGATCAGGCATGTGTGCGCCTGACTAATCAGATCTGTGATGGGATCGTTCGTAGATATTGGCAAGATGATGGGGTCATTTATGCCAAGGGATGAAAGATTTATGTACCTAATTCAGGTGGACTGAGAAGGGAACTCTTGCGAGAGACGCATGATTCCATTTGGGCTGGTAATCCAGGCATGGAACGAACTCACGCTTTGGTAGCTTGTTATTATTACTGGCCTAAGATGGAAGAAGATATTGAATTGTATGTGAAGACATTCTTGGTGTGTCAATTGGATAAGACGGAAAGGAGGAATGTGGAAGGATTGCTACAACCTTTTCCGATTCCAGACAAGCCATGGCAGTGCTTGTCGATGGAATTTATTAACGGGCTTCCAAAGGTGCAAGGATTTAGCTCGATAATGGTCGTCGTTGATCTCTCTTCGAAGTATGCTACATTCATTCCCTATCCCCATTCTTGCAATGCAGATGTTGAAGCAGATCTTTTCTTCAATAATGTAGTGAAGTATTGGGGACTTCCTCAAGATATTGTGAGTGATAGAGACTCACGATTTACAGGCAGGTTTTGGACTGCCCTGTTTGGAATAATTGGTTCCAAAATAAAGTTTTCTACTAGAAATCACCCCCAAACCGATGGTTAGACGGAGACGATAAATGTATTGCTAGAAGAGTACTTGCGTCATTATGTGACAGCAGGTCAAGAATATTGGGTGGCATTGATGGATATGGCCCAATTTTGTTACAATTTTTACAAGAGTTCATCAACAGAGTTGAGTCCTTTTGAGTTGGATACTGGACATTAACCATTAACCCCTCATGAGGTGCCAAAGTCTAAGAAGCAAGACTCTTGTCCAGCAGCTTAACGTTATGCAAGTTTAAAGACGGATATGACTGAGCAAGCGCGTGATAGTTTGGCTAAAGCGCAAAGACGAATGAAGAAGTATGTTGATTTGCATCGCAGAGATGTAGAGTTTGAGATGGGAGATATGGTGCTGCTAAATCTAACTCCACAAATTTGGAAGAATATTTCTTGCAAGACGGTGCATAGAGGCCTAATTCCAAGATATGATGGTCCTTTTAAAGTGGTGAAAACAATTGGTAAGGTGGCTTACATACTGGAGTTGCCGGAACGGTTGAAAGTGCACCCCTATTTTCATGTCAGCTTTCTAAAGAAATATCATCCTGATTTGCTGGACACTTCGAGACGACAAGCAAAGCGTGCACCACCAGTAATCAGATCGCAATTCGACAAGCAAGTTGAGGAAATACTTGATGATCGAGTTATGGGGAAAATTAAGAAGAATAGTCGAACTTATTTTCTAATTAAGTGGCAAGGGTTTCCAGACTCCGAAGCTTCTTGGGAGAAGGATACTATATTGTGGAAATTTTAAGAACAAATTCAGGCTTACCTACAACAAAAATAATCGACGAGGGCGTCGAGTTCAGCTGGTGGGGTAGGTCTATAACGGTGTTGTCAAGTGGCCAAGTGATGATGCATAATGATGATGCTTCACCAGTGGCTTGGGCAAGGTGTTAGAGGTGCAAGTACATCGCCGTAATGGCGCAACGAGGCCATAATGGCGCAAAATAGGCTATAATAGCGGTATTCAGTACAAGTACAAATCTGAGTTACAACAAGAGAATGGCATGTGCAAAATAGGGTTTGGACATAGCCAAGGATGCGAGATTAGCATCACGAGATGCCAAAAGAGTTTGGTATGTTACCTGTATGCGTGGGGCGTGCAGGCATGCAAGAAATACTTGCATTAGCACATTTGTATCGTTGGCAGAATGATACACAGCCATGATAGCGCAATATTTGGCTGGCAAATGAGTAATCTGGCAACAAGGCAGGATGACATGTGCAGGGAACATGGACTTGACAGTTTAGAGTTGGTTACACGAGAGTGGGTTAACTTTATGCTTTCTAATTGTTAGGAAGGTCCCGTTTGGTTAGTAAAACGGTTGGCATAGTTAGCTAACTTCCACATGTAAAGTAAATCTGTAACTGCCTGGCGGTTACTTGTACATAGCTTTTGTAAGGCTATAAACTCCTGATCTTGTGAAGGGATTGGGTAATCCGGAAACAAGAATATTTTGTAACCCTAAGTGTGAAACAAATAAAAGGTTAAGGCCTGATTTAAAGAAAAGTTTTGTTGGTGCATATTCCCCTTTGGTTTTGGCTTATTGTTTATACATCAAGCAGAGTGTGTGCATGTGATTAAGGACTTGGAAGATTGGTGAACAAAACCTATATTTAGTATGGGATAAATAGAGATTTAGTCAAGAAGTTAAAGTATTGGCTAAGTGCGAGTTGGCTGAAATTGTGGTGTGGAGCATAATTGCCATTGTCAAGTTGGTTGTCGCATAGGAGTGTTGTGGACCTGTGACACATGGCATGGTGGAATTGGCATGGCGCGGCTAGCTTGGGATTGGCGTGGCTGGAATGATTTTCCATTGACACGCGGGGTGCGGGTAGCATGCTTTGGCGCTGTTCGGGTGTGGCTAGCATGATTTGCCACCGGCACATGAGATGTGGCTAGCATAGGTAGGGCCATGGCACGGTGCAATTGGCATGGCTCAGATAGCTTGGGATAGGTATGGATGGAATGATTTTCCATCGGCACAAGGGTGCGGCTAGCATGGTTGGAATGCTTTGGCGTGGTTCGGGTGTGGCTGGCATGATTAGCCATTGGCACACGAGATGTGGCTAGCATAGCTAGGGCCATGGCACGGTGCGATTCGCATGGCGCGACTAGCTTGGGCTAGGTGTGGCTGGCATGATTTTCCATCGTCACACGGGGGAATTAGGGTTTGGTTTGTCGTAACCCTAATTTGAAAAATATACCCCGGTAATTATTAGAGACATTTTAAAAGCTTTTATTAAATTCCCCTAGTAAATGTTTGTTTTAAATATCTACTAGGGTTTAGCGTTTTATGATTTTAACCGTAAACTAAAAACCACCATCAACACCATATCAGGAAAAGGTATACGACATCAAGTATATATTCAAGGTAAAAAATATCATAAAAGCATCCACCACAACAAGTAAAACAAATTAGTTTATCAACATATGATATTAGTGTAGACAGGATGGCCATCCTTCACTAAATCATATCTAGTTTCACTTACACTTGCAAATACTTGACTAAAAAGAGTGTCAAATTTCGCAATAAGTCAGGAAATGCAGATTTAGTTTACAATGTTAAAGTCATGAAATTACGAAACATAACTGCCTAAAGATGTTAATCAGTGTAAGAAGAAAATCCAGAAATAAGAAGTGAGAGAAAAACATAGAAAATCAACACAAAAATTAAAGCATACCAGCAGTTCTCATGAAGAGAGTCGTCGCCTCTAACTACAACCACGACATCATCAGCTCCCACCCGTATGCTTGTGAACAATGAGAACAAGTAGAAATTAAAGCATTTCCAATTTTTTTTTTTTGAAGGGAACCATATTTTGGGCCAATTAGTCTTCAGCTGACTCTGAATTTAGATCAAAGAGTATGGTTACCAAAAAACTCAGATACAAAATGACACTTTAATTCAAAATTAGAATAAAGTAAAAAGTTGCATACCATGTATCGCTTCCATGGTATGAATTTATATGTGAACAATATCAGTACGGTTGAATATCATTATGAACTTGCCTGTGATAAATCATAGTATTACGAAAAGTACTTCTCACCGAGGGGTTATCGGGAAAAAATAAATAAAAGTATTTAAGGTATCAACTCTTGGTTATCTAATACATACAACAATATATATGACTAGTGATTATAGTGTTCTTCTAAGAAAGAATTCGTATTTGATAACGTCTCAATCATTTATTTATATGTAACCTACAATAAAATAGATTGTGCGCAGGTAGATACGTACCCCATGTGTCTAGACTTCATCTGTGTAAACCAGTTAAAGCAGCTTCAAACTCCACAAATCCAACCACCAACATCATTCTCTAAACCCATTCAATCTCTGCAAATTCATTCAATCTCAGAATCTCAAATCCACCATAAATTTCAATTTCTATCTTCTCCAAACCCTGCAGTGATTAGCAAATCCTTGTTATCATGTTTATATTTTGCATAATATTTTGAAGATGACCTGTCAAGGCCAATAAGTAGCCGATATGAATCATCTTTGAGCAACTTAAACAGTGCAACTAACATGCCACTTCATGAAGCTTATGTCCACCACCACCAGGGCGATCAAAAAATATACGTCTTTTAATAATGATATATTCTCACAGTACCTGGTGTGCCAATTCCCTTGTGGGTAAAAAAACCAGTAATTACATTCCCCAATTCTTAACTCTTGGGGACTTTCTGTAACCTGTCCTCTAGAAAGTTGAGGCTAAAATATAGAGAAGAGAATTATAAATAGAGAGAGAATCAAAGAAGAAAGAGAAAAGAAGAGAAAAGGGTTCTGATAATCACTTTCAGCATCATCGTTGTGTGTATAATGATCGATGATTGAACCTCCAAACAAGCAGAAGTTGAACCCTAAGAGAAGAGAAAGAGAAAGCAAAATAAAATATACAATAAAAAGTAAGATTTCTGTTCGATTTTAGTGTAACCACGAGTCAGTTTTGAAGCTGAGTGAACATATGGATGAGGTGAAACCGAGTCAGATTGAAAGTGTGGGAAGCACACACACGAGTTGCATGCGTACAACTCAATTATGTTGCGAATCACAACTGAAACAAACAATTGCGAGAAGTTGTTGCGAATTTTTTGCAACTGAAATTAGCAATTAAAATTCGCAACAACTGCTAAGTTGTTGCTAATCCGAGTTGCTAAACCCCACATTTGGTGCAGTGTTATTAGGTTTGATGGAGTTTAAATAAGCTTTGGGATCACAAATCTTTGATTATTTATCTAATAAATCCTCGAAAAAAAGCCTGGCACATTTAGGGGCGACTCAGTCGCAATTAGGGGCGACACTAAAAGACAAAAGAGGTTGAAAATACTTATATGCCCCTTCATAATCGGGAGGTATTTTGTGCCCGATTGTTAAAACTTAATCGGAAGCTTTGTAACACCTTTGCCTACCGATTAAAAAGGATTTTAGAAAATAAACTCATTTTGGGGCAGCCTATAATCGGAAGGTAATGTAACCAGTTAAACTTCCGATTATTATAATCGGAAGGTAATGTAACCAGTTAAACTTCCGATTATGGCTACGTCTCAAACACGAACCAAATGGTTAGGGGTGGCTCTCCACCCAGAGCCGAGTGGAAATTTTGCAAAGGTCCGATGTGGGGCTACTTATAATCGGTAGCCAAATATCCTACCGATTATGGAAGATTTCAAAATTTTGGAGAAAACGGATTTTAGAAAAAAACTCATTTTGGGGCAACCTATAATCGGAAGGTAATGTAACCAGTTAAACTTCCGATTATTATAATCAGAAGGTAATGTTAACAGTTAAACTTCCGATTATTATAATCGGAAGGTAATGTAACCAGTTAAACTTCCGATTATGGCTACGTCTCAAACACGAACCAAATGGTTAGGGGTGGCTCTCCACCCAGAGCCGAGTGGAAATTTGGCAAAGGTCCGATGTGGGGCTAATTATAATCGGTATCCAAATATCCTATCGATTATGGAAGATTTCAAAATTTTGGAGAAAACGGATTTTAGAAAAAAACTCATATTTGGGTAACCTATAATCGGAAGGTAATGTAACCAGTTAAACTTCCGATTATTATAATCGGAAGGTAATGTTAACAGTGAAACTTCCTATTATTATAATCAGAAGGTAATGTAACCAGTTAAACTTCCGATTATGGCTGCATCTCAAACACAAACCAAATGGTTAGGGGTGGCTCTCCACCCAGAGCCGAGTGGAAATTTGGCAAAGGTCCGATGTGGGGATACTTATAATCGTTAGCCAAATATCCTACCGATTATGGAAGATTTCAAAATTTTGGAGAAAACGGATTTTAGAAAAAAACTCATTTTGGGGCAACCTATAATCGGAAGGTAATGTAACCGGTTAAACTTCCGATTATGGCTACGTCTCAAACACGAACCATATGGTTAGGGTGGCTCTCCAACCTGAGACGAGTGGAAATTTGGCAAAGGTCCGATGTGGGGATACTTATAATCGGTAGCCAAATATCCTACCGATTATGGAAGATTTCAAAATTTTGGAGAAAACGGATTTTAGAAAAAAACTCATTTTGGGGCAACCTATAATCGGAAGGTAATGTAACCAATTAAACTTCCGATTATTATAATCGGAAGGTAATGTAACCAATTAAACTTCCGATTATTATAATCGGAAGGTAATGTAACTAGTTAAACTTCCGATTATGGCTACGTCTCAAACACGAACCAAATGGTTAGGGGTGGCTCTGGACCCATAGCCAAGTGGAAATTTTGCAATGGTATGATGTGGGGATACTTATAATCGATAGCCAAATATCCTACCGATTATGGAAGATTTCAAAATTTTGGAGAAAATGGATTTTAGAAAATAACTCATTTTGGGGCAACCTATAATCGGAAGGTAATGTTAACAATTAAACTTCCGATTATTATAATCGGAAGGTAATGTAACTAGTTAAACTTCCGATTATGGCTACGTCTCAAACACGAACCAAATGGTTAGGGGTGGCTCTGCACCCATAGCCAAGTGGAAATTTGGCAATGGTCTGATGTGGGGATACTTATAATCGGTAGCCAAATATCCTACCGATTATGGAAGATTTCAAAATTTTGGAGAAAATGGATTTTAGAAAATAACTCATTTTGGGGTAACCTATAATCGAAAGGTAATGTTAACAGTTAAACTTCCGATTATTATAATCGGAAGGTAATGTAACCAGTTAAACTTCCGATTATGGCTACGTCTCAAACACGAACCAAATGGTTAGGGGTGGCTCTGCACCCAGAGCCAAGTGGAAATTTGGCAAAGGTCCGATGCGGGGCTACTTATAATCGGTAGCCAAATATCCTACCGATTATGGAAGATTTCAAAATTTTGGAGAAAATGGATTTTAGAAAAAAACTCATTTTGGGGCAACCTATAATCGGAAGGTAATGTAACCAGTTAAACTTCCGATTATTACAATCGGTAGTTTTACAGGTCTAATTAACTACCGATTATAAAAGGGAACATTAGCCGAAATATCCATACTTTAATTGGTAGCTAATGATTCATTTTAAACTGCCGATTGTGGTTTTGGCTACCGTTTATGTAAAGGCATAGTTGCCATTTTGTAAAATTACGGATAAGGGGTAGCTCAATTTTACGTTTGTGTGACCTTTTTTGTCTTTTAGTGTCGCCCCTAATTGCGACTGGGTCGCCCCTAAATGTGCCAGGAAAAAAAGATGATCCATTTTGATCAATTTTGATTGAATTGAACGAGATGTAGTATTTTGGGTACATGCCACGGTTTTTCTGATCGAGTAGATGGTGTTTAGCAACATTTTTTGGCTATCACTATGTGATGGTCAACTCGATTTCGGAAAATACAGTCATTTCCACATTTTTATGTTAAAAACAAGCGTGGGTGATAAACATTTACATTTACGTCACAACATAAAAGGTTCTGCATTCGGTCAGACCGATTATATTGTACTGGCTTAAGTGCTTAACCAATACCGAGTCAGCTAGTTTTGTTGAATTACTAGGAAGATTTTTTCTTTTAACTCTTTTTTACTGGAGTAGGAAGTTTAAAGTTGTCCCCCGCGGTATAGAATATATAAGCAGCCCGTATAAAAGGATGCGAGTGCCAAAATCCCTGGTTGAAAAGACAAAAAGCGCTTTTAATCTTATAGTAGTATGGAAAAATAGTTAGGGAATTTCATCATAGTATATATTTTATGTTAAACCGAAAAAGGGCCTACTTCACTTCCTACCTTCATGAATTTCTTATGAAAGGAAAATGAACAATGAGATTGTATACAGTAGATCATTTTCACTACAAACCATTTTCAGTTGCATCACCCTGTTCTTTCTTCGTCTTCATCTTCTCGTAGACTTCCGACGAAACCAAAATACAAATAAATTGTATACATCAAAGTTGCCAAGTTTCAAGCAAAACTCATAAAAATGCATCTTATTCATAAAATGGTTTCAAGCGTCATTTTCTTTTCAACTATCATCAGTGTCTACATGATACCATGGATTTCTTTGAACCGCCGGTACTCAAGGAAACTTTTTTTTTTCTTGAGAAGGCTAACGTAACGTTAGTGTACATAAAAAGACCCATGGTGAAGAGAAAATTAGTCCTGGAGTAATGTGTTCATCGCAGATTCTCCTAGCTTGTTCAAGTTCAGTATAACAGTCCGCAACTGCTCTGTAAGCTTCAGTACTACCAGATTTATCATGTTCTCAGCCAAACATTTCCAATACCATTTGGTGGTATTTTTTATGGCATCCTTGTACCGTCCTAGTCTTTGATATGATGCCTATCCAACATCGGCTCTAACAAGTGATACAGTAAGCAATGAAGGCATCTCAAAAGAGACGTGTCATTTGGACAGAGCTTCGAAAAGGGAACTCAACATGGTAGGATTCGCCATACAACTGCTGCTAATAATACAATGCACCCCTCCAATATCAGACTTGCCGTTCTCCCAAACTGAACATCTCTGTGCATAAAAATATAAATCGATCAACATCGACTTAGTAACCATCAACTTGAAAACAAATTGCCTGAAAAGAACATAAATAACACTTCCGCAGTAGTTCAACCATTTTTTGCACTACCTTGCCGCAATGTCGGGATACTTACTTGAAAGTTTCATCTGTGATAGATCACCAGTAACAGCACAACCCGACAACCCACACATTGAACAGTCCAGTAGTTCTTGGATTGGTTCATTCAGTTTGAGCGACAAACTACAGCATTATTTCCAATTTATGTGCCGATAAATACTAAGCCATGTGAGAAGTCGAATGATTCTATTCTATATTTCAAGGCCAGGATGTTAAACGAACATGACATTTGCACCAAGCGAACAAACATCTGACATCAATGTTAAGCGACCAAGTATATTGAACTATAAGGACTAGATTATTACAAGTACAACATTTGCACTACAGAGTTACTTTACAAGAAAAAAGAAAGATATCATTAGTTTAAAATCTAGCATGAAGATAGGAGAAAAGAACGATCTCATATCATGAACTTAAAATCTAAAATACAAGAGATGGACCTTCAGGATTTACACCAAGAAAATAAAACAAACTTCGATCGCCCTAATTAGATTTGGAAAACCCGAGCCAATTACCTTGAATATTGATCCACCTACAGTTTTGAAAACTTTATCATCTATCACTTGTGAGTCTGCACTTCACAAAATAATTTTTGAAATTCAAATTGATGAACTGCTTAGACAACAGTTCCACTATCCAACTCAACATCATCACTAAATTACCTTTGTAAATCAGTGGTGATCGATGAAAGAAAAGTTATAAGCAGAGAGCAATCCTTCAAAAAAAAAAAAAGACAATCTATGAGAGTCCGTAAAAAAATGTGCAAAAACGTAATTGAACTTCCTCAAATTTAACAAAACTGAAGTCATACTGCCTGGAATCTCGAACAGCAAAGGCTTCAGAAAGTACCCGACTTAAGGAGAAATTTTGTTGGGGAGGCTTACGAAATCCGAGCCGCTATGCGCAATATGAAACCTACACAAGCAATGACATACAAATGCGGAAATAACACAAACTACGCAATATAGAAGTAATCACACAACACCGGCAATTACGTGGAAAAACCCCTCAAAGGTGAAGGGTAAAAAAACCACGGGAAAATCTTCCACTATAATCAAACAATGGGTTACACACAATTCTCCCAATTTGGGGATACACTCTTCTTCAAGGTGCCTATAGCACTTGGATACCAATTTTCCTAATTACACTCACCCCTAAAGATGGATCAACAATTCATTCACCAAATAGATAATATTCACTATCAATTTGACAATAGGAAGAGATTGAGATACTTACTACTAGGATTTGAACAAACCTTAGATTTTCCCCCCTTTAAAGAGATGTGGAAATTGATCAATCAATCTTCACCACAACAACCAAAAGATCCTTAGCTAAGAACCCTTTCTTCTTCTCTTCAAGATACTTCAATCTCACCAAAAATTGGTGACTTAATCTCTCTACCTCACTCACTCTCTTTCTCTTCTTCCTCTCTTTCTCTTTCTTCACAAAAATGAAGAAGTTAAACTCGTCGAGTCTCCTGATGCCCTTTCCCCTTGTTATAACATAACAAGGCATGTGCTAAGTAACTCCCCCCATTTGATAAGGGGACACCATTGTTGGACCATAAGGAGGGACCGGCCCAACAATCTCCCCCTCATGACTTATGGTAAAGTACCCGTCACCACCAAACCTACCCTGCTGCAGAAATACACATGCATGCTTGTATTTTGGTAGTGACTTAGTCATCATATCAGAACCGTTGTCATCTGTATGTGTCTTCTCAATATACAAGACCTTCTCGTCGAGAACTTCTTGTATCCATTGATACCTAATATTGATGTGCTTGGACCTCGAGTTAAAACTCGAATTCTTGCTGAGATGGATGGCACTCTGGCTGTCACAGTAAACGATAAACCTTTGTTGCTTCACACCGAGTTCTCTAACAAACCTCTTCATCCATATCATCTCCTTTCAACTCTCTGTAGCAGCAATGTACTCTGCCTCTGTAGTAGACAATGCCACACATTTTTGTAACTTGGATTGCCAAGACACAACTCCCCCTGCATAGGTAAATAAGTAACCCGATGTCGACTTGAGACTGGCTTGCACTCAAGGTAAAACTTGCAACCAAGGCATTTCGTACATGCCAACACGATTGCTTGCATCCTGGATTGCACTCAAGGTGCAACCAGCAACCAAGGAATTCCGCACATGCCATTGTCACATGCCACACGCGCCACTTGCAGCCTGGCATTTCCACTTGCACTCAAGGTGTAACCTTCAACCAAGGCATTACGCACATGCCACATGCGCCACTTGCAGCTTGGCATGGACACTTGCACTCAAGGTGCAACCAACACTCGAGACATCAACACAAACTGGGGGATCCTTTTTTAGGTATTGGCTTGGCGGTTTATAGCGTGCGGCGTACACTATGCCCTTCATGAGGAAGTGTCATAAGGGTGAGACGGCTAGTAAATATGGGAAGTTATGTGAGAAACGTTCATGGGACATAAAGCCATGTGTTAACAACTTTATGGGACATCAATTCCATAACGTTAACAGTTTCATGTGTTAACCACTTTATGGAACATCAAGTCCATGCATACGGTTATCACATCCTCCCATTTACTTCCCCACTCCTTAATGAGACTAGGGTACGTTTCTAATTCGACTTGTATAAATAGGTCTTACCTATTTCCATTTGGACAACAAGTTCATTCGGACAAGACAACACTCAGAAATACTTACTTGCTAGCACTCCTCGTGAGCTCTCTTACTTTTCTGATAACAAGTCGTAGAAACCCAACTGCTCTTCCACAATCAACTATTCTGGTCTCACCACTCTCCTTGCTTCCCTCCCTAAAACCTACCCATTCTCTTCCACTTTATGACCGAAGCAAGTATGGAACGACCATTTCTTGGTTTAGGCCGGACTTGTACAGATTGATCTCTCGAATCTAAAGTACTCCCTAGCAGTACATTGTTTAGGGTTTAAATTGTTTCTCACTTTCACACCCGCAATTACCAAAACCAGCAGAAACCATTTTCACCTATAAACACCTGCACACCCGTAATTACCGAAATCAACATAAACCATTTTCACTAATAAACACCTCAGACCATGGCTACAACAGTTCTTTGTTTCTCTCCCTCCTTTACCGTGTCTTTTCCCATCTTTTTCAAAATACCCAAGATCCCTGCAGCCGAAAGACGGGCATCACGTTTCGCAACAATGTTGCAGTTATTTTGGGAAGTATCAGATATCCCTAAGATATCCCTCAATTTGCTTCCAACCACACTCAAATCTCGCGATGTTTCGTGATGCATGGTAGGCATTTCAAGAGTCCTCAAAATAAATCGAGTCTTAAGTTTAGGTGGAACAATACCACCAAAAAATCCAGTATCTTCAGCCAGTTTGCATAGGACTCCACATAAAATATCTCCCAAATACATCCCAGAAATAATCTTCTCAAAAATATGTTCGCCAACGTTAAGACTGTCCTGGTCTAAAGCCTGATCATATTCAGTTACAGGAAAGTGCGATGACTGGTAGTTACCCCACTCCGTGTTGATTACCATTTTTCCTGATTGAGGAACGAGATGTGCACGCTCTACATATGCTGCGTTTGTTCCAGTTCCCAAAATAACTGCATCGGCAACATCATTATTCAAGTAGTTGCCCCCAGCTAATGTACCAATTGTATCATTCACCAGAGCTGCAACACGCATATCTGTTCCCTATCTGTCTAAGGCTTCAGTTAGTTCGACCACCACATCTTTATCAACCGCATCATCAATGGAGAAATCCTTTGTCCATGTACCAGATTGATAATTGCTTTATAGGGAATGAAAAGGTGAAACCCAGTTCCCTCTGACTACCTGGAGGGAGGAAAAAACCATCTCTTTCTGTAGCTATAAATCTTGGTAGTTCTTTAACGATGAATTCGAATAGTTCATCTGAAGTAGCAGTCAGATCAGTTCAGGTTGAATTGAGACTTCGTTAAATTCTTGTTAAGCAACACGCCCATCTCTTCCACCCACTTATACACACAACACGCGGAGTTTGTGCCGCCGAGATCCAAAGCATAAAACAGGCCATGTTCATCTCATCAGTCATGGCATCAGCAACTTGTCTAAGTTGCTCAATTGGTGTAGCGCACTGTTCTTTAAATTCATTTAATATAGTCATGGATTTACTCCATTTTTGTGAGCTTTTCATCCTATGTGTTTCAATTAAACATACTTCTGCTGCACGAATATATTTTTGAGTATCATAAACACGCTTTAGCTTACTCAACGTGGTGTTAGGTTGAACAGTTCCTATAGGAAAATTGGCTTGAACCGGGCATTAGCAAAGAGGAGACTCGACTGCCAAACCTTGTGGTCTTTTACTTTCAAGAATTTTAGAAAAGTCTTTCTGACTTTATTATTAGCAGGCCAACTATCTCGCTCTATTCCTCAGCATATTTTCGTTTTCGCTACAGGTACAAAACAAGAAAAAATAATACGCGTAAGAAAGAATGTAATTATGTGAAAGAATTGGCTAAAAGTTTGTGTATTTATATTTATAATAAGATGTTCAAAGACTAGATTTGGAAGCCTCTTAAAAAATCTTGCTCTCGGATTCCCACTTCAGCCCTAAAAGGGAAAAACTTTTCCCAAGTCGAAACAACATTGCTAGTAGGGGTACCTAATTTCTTGGGGGTACAAATCCAATGCTTGGATGTTTTGTCTTGGCTTGTACCTAATTCTTGTACCTTGGTTCCCAAGAGAGTGACCATGAGTTTGGCTTGTAAGTTCTACATGATAGGTGCCGGATAATACGCCTAACAGTATTCTTATAGGATTCGTATCGAATCGGTGCTTCTGAAGTCAAATTTTCTTAGATCCATGCCTGAATCTTTTGAACGACTCTTCTCGTCTTGGCTGAATCTCTTGAACGATTAAAAGGAGAAGATTAATAAAACAAGACGGAAATTTAGATACCGAGGAGCTGGTGATCTCGTTAACTGCATTGCAGGCCGTATTGTTGATTTCCTTAGAATAACTTGATCGATAATCATTTTACTCGATCTTTATTTTGTTGAATCTTTTCTGTTTGGGTTGGGTGAGGAATGATGTTTGTTTTAGGCTTTGATAACAGCAAGGGGAAGGGGAACATACTTTTGATGCATACTCCCAGTACCAGTGTAACTTCTCTACTATTGAAGAAGAATCATCTTTGTACGACTCATTTAAGGGTACTTAATTTTTTAACTGTTTTTCTAGAATGTACCCAGTAAGGTTGAGATTTGAAGGACTCCCAGAATTCCATAAAATAATGTATCCAGTAAGGTTGAGATCTGAAGTGTAAACAGATCTCTTGAAGACTTGAACGATTAAAGCTGTATTATTGTTCTTCTTATCTTGTAATGAAGCTTAGCTTCTCTGAGACTGAAATGAATTGACTTTATACCATTTATGCTATGTCATTATTCTAGATTCTGAGGGATTGTTTTGGGTGGGTCGTTCTGAGTTGTCTGTATATTCTTAGAGGCTTGGCTTAGCCTTTTTTTTTGGTGGATGGAAATTCATAATTAACTCATTATGTGTTGTACTCCTATATGTTTCTCTGACAACTTACGAGCATCAGTCATAGTAAAAACTGATAAGGTCTGATTGAGCAACGGGAATTCATAACTAACTGCGGCAATGGACATGAGATTCATGGTTTTGTAGGTAAATTTTGTTAGATAACTTTTGAGCATTTGATTTCAAATTTGGTTGATGTGTTTGAATGATTTTTGGTGGTATGTAATTCATGTTATCCCACTCTAGAGCCTCGTATACATATATGAAGGTCCAATACTATAGAGCCTCGTATACATATGAAGGTCGACCCCAAAGTATCGGTGATCAAGTTTAGGAAACTTAAACGTTGGACGTTGATTTTTCTGGTCGGTCGATAATGTCTATTTCAGCTATAGATTGGCCGTAGGATAGCTGAAACCTTTGGTGAAAAAAAGCCGAAATTGGTTCTAGCCAAAGAGACCTAAGAATTTGCATGATTCCCGGGATTTTTAATTCCATGGAATTATATATCGCTTAGAAATATGATTTCTACAACGTGAACAACAAGGAAAACTTTTAAAACTAAAGCCTATCACTACAAGAAAGTATAGCTATTGCTACACCATATATTGCCACACCTTTAATATAGGTGTTGCAAAAGCAAATTCCTAGTCACAGTACTTTTCAACTACAGCTAAAAGATATAATTTAGTGCTGCAAAATGAAACTTTTGCCACATAACTGTGACAACAATATAAAAAGAGTGTAGCAAAAAAGTATAATCTCTTGCTGCATCAATAAAATTGGTGCTGCAAAAAGGACTTCTTGCTACATAGGTTATGGCGACACTAACAAGGGTTTATGCCACAACTATAGGGTGCTGCAATATACTAAGTTTCTTGTAGTATTATAAAACTTAGACAGACCATAGCTATACCATACCATAGTATTACAAAACCAGTTTGTTTGTTGCGAGCAAAGCAACTAGAGTTCTTGCTGTCATCGGTGTTCAAAGTGGACAATAACATCAATTCGTGAAAGAACGAAGCAAGAGAAGGAGATACAAAATCAGTAAGGAAAGCTCAACATCTGTTGGGTTTTGGTAAAAGGACAAGAAGTTAATTTCCCCTGCGTTCCAAAAATCAATGTTAAGATCAAGTATTCCCGAAGACATGCGAGAAGAGATTCTATTAAGGTTACCAGTGAAATCCATCTTATGTTTCAAGTCTGGATGCAAGAACTGGTATGCGTTACTTTCTAGTCACAAGTTCATAAACGATCACCTTAATCTTGCCACCAAAAACCACCTTAGAAACAGAAAATTTATGATCAGAGTCAGTGATGATTCCGACGAAGCTAATGATATATTTTATTCCATAGATTATGCTTCAATTTTATCACCTTCTTCCATGTTTGACGGAGCAGTTCTGATGAATTACCCAAACGACAATAATGTTATACCTGACAGTATTTACCATTGGATTGTGGGATCTTGCAATGGCTTGATTTTATTATTCTCCGACTATAGTGATGCACTATTTCTTTGGAACCCATCTACAAGAGAGTACAAGGAAATTATAGAAGCACGACCGAACGTAGAAACCCATCTTTCCTATGGGTTTGGTTATGATGCCAAAACTGATAACTACAAGTTGGTATGCATTGCGACTGGCAACGTTGATAACGCCGGATGGTTTGATGATTTTTCTGAAGTTTATGTATACACAGCTGGTTCATGGCGTAGAGGCCAAGACATCCCTTATGCGTATACTGGTGTAGCTCCAGGTGTGCTTCTGAACGGTGCTCTTCATTGGTTAGTTGAAGCTTCTCATCGGTCAGGGGATACCGCCACTCATGCAAAAACTATAATTTCCTTTGATATTAATAATGAGAAATTCATAGATTTGCCACTCCCAGAAGAAATTATGACATGTCCAAAATTGAGTGCTTTTGCTCTCCGACTCCATGTGCTGGGAGCTACACTTTGCTTAATATGTAGTATCCCTAAAGTTGGTGTTGATGTATGGGTTATGCAAAATTATGGAGCAAGAGAATCTTGGACTAAGCAATTCACCACTACCCAAGAAAGAATTACTGATGCAGATCCCGATTCGTTAAAGTTCTACCGCTCTTTAAAGAATGGTGAGATTCTAATAGAGGATGGTGAACGTCTAGGCTTATACGACCCAAAGAATGACAGCGTTAGGATCTTGAATATAAATGATATTGATGTTGGTAACTTTTCCTTGGCGAGTTACGTGGAGAGCCTAGTTTCAGTAAACTCGGGTACTTATATGGGTACCATGGAAGAAAAGAAATCGAAAGATGCCAGTGAAATTCTAGTTTCTCATTTGAAGAAATACTCTGACGCCACAGTGGAAGCAGCTGCAGATAAACAAGTGAAACGCAAACATAATGAATTAGCTGAAAGTAGTAGTAGTTCAAAAAGAATACGAACATCCGATGAGATCCAAAAATTGGATGCAGTTAATTCTGTTGTTGGAGGTGTCAGTAATGGTTTTTTTGTAGACGTTAGTACTGCTGTTCTTGGAGGTGTAGATGTTGGTTCTTGCCGATGTTCGTGCTGTGTGAATTGTGAGGGTACTGCTGCTATTTGACATCTCCTGGTTGTTTGATCATTTAGTTGCGACTTGTGAGCACTAGTTTTGCACAAGTATAGTCAATTGATTTGGTAGATTGCTAAGAGATGAAATTACAATTTCAATGCAAGAGCTAGTGATGGAGGTTTCAAGAACTGCGTAAGTGTACAGTTCTGTTCGTGAAAACTTCGATATGCCGTGTAGGTTATATCCGCATGTCCTATTTGTATTTCCGTTTGAATATGCTTAGAACATCTACCAGAAAAATTAAGAACATGAGGCTAATTGGATGAATGTAAAGTTAATTTAGGCACTTGGATTCTGAGAACCTCTTTAGGACATATATCTATCTTCTAGGGCATAATCCTGTGAAAAGATGCTTTCATATTTTCGAAACATTCTTGTGCTTCGCCTTTTGTCGTATTGAATGCTTGGCAGATGATGATGAAGACATGTTTAACGTATATCATTTATTACGTAGTTTGGTAGGTTGCAGCTGTAGTTGCGTATTTCTTGCTAACCACGCCCATGAAGATCTAACGACTAACGTATATCATAATGATGAAAACAGCTTCATCTTCTAAGAGTAGAAATGATTAAATTTTGGTTGATTCAGCTGGGATGAGAATCACGGCCAACTGGTTAAGAATTTTTTTTTTCAAGTTTTCATTATTTTTTTCAACTGGTTAAGAATTATGTAAATAAGGAAGCAAAGAGAGAGCAATGTATGTCATTATTTTTCTTTTAATGTTTCCGATCCAAAGGCTAAATGTGGACAACCGCATGCATTCAGTATTTCAACTATCTTAAACTTTGGAGATGTGAACGACCAGTTTATGGAGTATGAGAAATTATGATATAAAAAAATAAAAGGGTTCATCATTGTGTTCCTTGAATTTCCTAGCTCTACTGATTGTGGTGGTGGTATATGGAGTTTCAGCGATTTGATATCTCATGGTTATTAAGTTATTAACTCTAAGGGATCACCACAATTTATTTCGGTCGGGATTTGGTGTCGGTAAGTTTATAATAGTACTAGGTATCACCCCGGCCTACGGCCGGGACTCATCCTTTTTTCAATTTTTATTTGTTGTTTGGTCGGTCGGTCAGTATCCTTCGATAAATTTTACTCGGCCTGTCATGTTTGGGGCGGTATTTAGTTAGTCGTATCGTACTATGGTGTGTTTGTTCTTCAGGTCATAGTAGCGTGGTTAATTAGTCGGGTCATCTTGGTATTATCCCGTTGTTTTGCTATTCGAGTAAAATCAGCAGGGGCCTACGGCCCCGGCCATGGATTAGAAAGTCTAAGATGAAACATAATCTCGAGAATAAAATTGATTATGACAGAACATCCAAGGACATATATGAACTATGATTAAAATTAGTCGTGATTAAGTTAAAAGATAGTGGTTCATCCCTTAAGTTATTTAGGGCATGCTACCGCCCCAGTGTTTTGTTAACCGGGTAAATTTTCGGAGACCTACAACTCCTCCCTGGCCCCTTAGTAACTGATTAATTACAGTAGCCAATATGAATGCTGATTCTTTCGTGCATCTTTATCATCGAGAAGAATTAATCGTTTTGTGCTTGGTAAATTAACTATCTCTAAAAACTTCCGTTACATTAACAATCCCTATAAATTTTTGGTAGATCGGTTCACTGTTAATCTAATCATTTATTTGTAGGGCGACTAAAATAATATTCCTTGACTCGTCATCCATCATTTATATAAAGTTCCCTTCCCATATATTAACAAAGGATTGTCCATATGAGAGAATAAAATTGAAGGTATATATTGACTTAACTGATTCCGACCATCTGCAAGGAGAAATGAGCAAATTCGGGACTAAGATCATATTTCATGCTAGAATACTTCAAGAAAACCCTCCATTTAATCTCTAATACAAACCCGACTTAGTCACATCGTTTTAGCATAATTAGTTTACAAAGGACATATGTGATTTGTCAAATTGAATAATAAAGAAAACATCAAGTGCAGAAAAAAAATTGCATTCGTCAAACGCACAATAGTAAAAAAATAAAAATCGTACGAATAATCTGCCTTGCTATAATGGTCGCACAATAAAAATAATGCGTCGCTGATAATTGGAACAGATGATTCCTCCCACTACAGGTAAGCTGAGTAATGGTACTGGTGAGCATTTGGCATTTGCGTTAAAGAAATTCAACAAAAGAGAGCTTCTCAGACTATTCATGGACAACAAACGTATCATTAAAAATAAAATAAAATAAAATTGATTTCTAAACATATCAAGAAGCTCCAAAATTCCGAATGGTTAACACCCACTAAACTATGAACAACCAATGATGATTATGATATAAGCAAGACATGCAAACCAAAGTTTGTTTCTTGATGAGAACTTTAGACTGAGCTTCTCCTTGCTATATAACAATCCCTTCTCTGAGTGTTTTTTGAGTTCTAAAGATAATGATACAACATAAGTATACTTGATTCGGGCCAACTAATTAGCGAATAAAAATTATAGAGTAACTAGTGTGGAGTGGCTGGACGTGAACCGTTGGTCTTGAGAGGGGAGCAGAATAAGGGGTATATTCTAGCAGCCTTATGTTTAACCCCTTCTTTCAAAACCCAATTTTCCTAAACCTGACCGAATTCTGAAAAACACAAAATCCAAAACCTAATGAACTCGAAAACTCATCCTTCTTACTCTTCTTCCATGACAATATACTCTCTTGTTCCATGACAATATACCGCAAGATACCTATTAAAAAGCTAACAACGATATAATCCAAAACCAATAGCTTTGCTTGAATGGAGTTCCTCAAGGAAAGTTCATCAACCCATCAATAATCCTGGAATAGTAGGCTCGGGAATTCGAAGAGAGAATCGAGAAGAGGATTTGCATGAGGCTTTAGAAGAGATAATTCAGAAGAGAATTGCTCGATTGAAAAACATACCAACACAAACGGAATGATTAATTGTGGAAGGAAGTTTGATTTTTTTAACCTTTGCCTCGTGTTCTCTTCATCTCTGTTCAAATCACTGATTTATAATAGCCTTGCATCAACGGAATTGCAATGAAATTACAATTAATGAATAAACACTCGAAAACAGCAAAGATCGAAGGGGTGAGCGTATCAGTTGATATTGTGAATTGGAGATCATAAACCTATAAACGTACAGTGAGAAGAATTTAACTTTATTAATAAATACCAAGAATTGGTACTGATTTTGGAAATCCAAAAATAAGGCAACTACACGGATCTTATGGTAAAATAAAATAAGTACCAAGAATTGGTATCCAAAAATATACACGTATCTTACGGTAGTTTGACAAAATCAGGAAACTCACCGATCGGACGGACGCCTATATAGAACATATAACGAACCTATTTGTGTCGTGGGATGACGAAATCGATGGTCGGATTTGTAAGTCTACATACACACCACTTCTTTTTATAATATAGATTTCAACTCTTATGTCAGTCTCAAGGAAATTTACCTCCATAAATTAATAACTTAACTAAAATATTGATATTTACGTGTCTCAAGGAAATCATCCCTTAGAGCAACTGCAATGGTGTGTTCAAAATCATAGACCAAAGACAAAAAAAAAACAACCAAATTTAAGTTTAGTTTGTGGTGTTACACTAGGGTGGAAGAGTAAATTTGGTCAGGATCACTTTATACGTCTTCCCCATCACGGGATCATTTTATACCTTCGCCCCACCATCCATCAGGATCACATTATACATTCACCTTACTGAGGATCACATAATACCTTCGCCCCATCATCAGTATCACATTATACCTTCGCCCCATTCATCAGGCTTACATTATACCTTTTCCCCACCATCATATGGATCAGGCTCACATTATACCTTCGCTCGGTATCAGGCACACTTATAATGTCCGCTCGCCTATATTTGGTTTTGGTCTTGGTCCCAGACCAAATATACTCTGAGATTTAGTTTTAGGCCGGGTTTTTCTCTTTAATCAGTACCGTTGTGTCTGCTTTGTGGACCATATTTATATTTTTACTCTCCCATTTTGGTTGCTCTTAGAGTTTCTACGTTCTACTATAGTTGAATATTGGAGATTTTTCCAGAAGGATCCGCAATTCATTATGTTTGAATCCCACCACCTTTTCTAATTTCCAAAAACATTATTTTTTGAAATTTGACCATTAAATGCTTCGAGCTTTGGTCAAAATCATCGACTACATGTTTATTACTCCAAACATTTCATAGGTTTCTGGAAAAAATTGAAATGAAGCTCGAGGCGAAGCATACGCTTTTCAAAATTAAGGCTTAAACCAGAAAGGAACCTTTAAACTCTGATTCATATTCCATTAAAAATTGTGGCAACTTTGTGTTATTCATCAACAACTAGCTACTTGGAGAAATAGTGAAGACCCTTTGTTATTTGATATGGCTAATGTAATGACTAAAGAGTACATGAAGTATTGGGGTCATATGAATCTATGAACCATTTTATTTTCATTGTTGTACTTCTTGATTCTCGTGAAAAAAAAGTTGGGTCGAATTTTAGGTTTGCGATTTTGTGTAAGAATGATCTGGAGAGGGTTACTGAGTTAAGGGATTGTGTTAAGAAGGATTTATAAAGGATTTTTGATGAGTACAAGCTACTGTATTCGGTGGGAAATGAGACAAGAAGTACTGCACAAGACACTGAAATGGTTGAATCAAGTACAAATATTTTGGACAGTATGGAGGCTCTTCTAAAAAAAAGATTAGAGATACGCATACAGGAGAGTGTTACTATTGAAGGAAGGTCTGAAGTGGAGAGGTACTTGGAAAATGTATGTGAAAATTGTTTCCCCCTGTTTGACTTGTTGGGTTGGTGGAAGAACAATTCGTCTAAGTAAGTTGTCCTGTCATACATTGCAAGGGACGTACTCGCTATATCCATCTCTTCAGTTGCTTTAGAATCATTTTTCAGCACTAGGAAGGGTGTCCTTAATCCATTTCGAAGCTCTTTATCTCCTAAGACAGTTGAGGCCCTGATTTTAACCCAAAAATGGTTACATACGCCTATTGAAATCGATGTATCTAGCTTTGTAGTGGAAAACACTAAAGAGATTGAGACAGGTATTGTAATATTTTTTGTGTTGGTGTTAATTATTAACTTTTTTTATTTATTTTGAATCTAATTAAATTACACTTTTTCTTGTAGATGTCCTAGGTCCTCTGACTAGAGAAGATTGATAAAGGGAGCTAAGAGAAGCTAGTGGTGTTCGTTGAACGGCATGTTTCCATTGTTTATGAATCTTATTTGAGTGACTTAGTCAGAGTGGTTATGCTTGAAAACATCTATATATAATACAACTATGGTAGTATATGATTACACATTGAACTATAATTTGAGAATAGGTTTAACTCAGAGATCTATCATGAGAGTTCAACTTGTCAGTCATTACATTAGCCATAGACTGGATCTGTTTTCAACTTGTCGGAGAACTTTGAGTCTGGTGATGATTACCATGAGTTAATGAGTTTGAGTGATTATGTTTGAAAAACTGTATGATATCCATTGTGGTGGCCTGGTATTAATTTGAAAATATCTGTGGTAATACAATATATCGTAGGGGTATCCTTTGTCTCGGTCATATTTTCATTTCATTCGACTGCATTCTTATGTGTTTTGCCTCTTGTTCTTTGTTGTAGGTGCTGAAGAACCTCAGTAATAATCCATCTTGTTGGAGTTTCACTTACACGTTAGTTGAAGAACTTATACCTAAGTTTAAGAATAATACCTCAGTCTGTTGTCATTCATTCATTAATTCTGTATTCCTTCATTTTTTTTCTTATAGAAGTATCAAAACAATTGAAAATCTAGTTTGCTTTTTGTTCACCAGATATTATTATCACTTTTGTTAGAGATTTTTTGGGTTTGCTTAAAGATTACTATAAGTTAGATTATTGGCTTATTGAATTTATTATTATTAGTTGCAAATTTCTATTATTACAAATATACTATTGCAGTTCTGCTTACACATGTTAGTGGAACAAGTATCTCAGTGTATAACTGTGACTTGCTCTGTAAAATATCCGATTCGGTCCGGTTCACAACCGACCCGACCTATTTTTTTTAATTTTTATTTTGACGCGATCAACGCGGAAATTGAACCCGCAACTTATAGGTTGGGAGCCCAACCCCTGGCCAACTGGGCTAATGATAGTTGGTTAATATTTTTATTCTTTCCATCCTACTTTAGTGACTAAGTTTGAAAAACGGGTCACGTCTCAGGTCACGGGCATTAGGCATGGACGTTATAATGTGTTTTGACATGTGTGAGCACGTTTTGGGAAAAAAACGCGTTATATAGTAAAAAATGAGTTTTTTGGACGTTTTGTTTTTAAATAACGGGTGTTGTAAAGGTTAAATAGAAAATATTAAAAAAATTATGATCTGAAATACCTATGTAACGGTTATAACGTGTGTGAAAATGTTTTAACGAGTCTAAAAAACGTTGTTACTAGGTTTGTTTTTCCTTTTTAATACTCCCTCTGTCCTTAAATAGATGACCTATTAATTTTCAAATTTTTTCCCATTAATAGATGACCTATATCATTAAGAAATGGGATATTTCTAATACTACCATTTTAATTGATTATTGTTAGTATAAGAAATATGTATAATTCGATAATCATGTTTATATTCCTTACATAGGTGTTTTAAAATGCTTTTCACTATACAATTTACGAATGTTTATAAAATTCGTGACGGTCAATTATAGCCGCTAAAATTTCGTCGGAAACAATTACATGCATAAGTATTGAGGAGAAAGAAACAATCATCAATCCAATTTAAGAGAGTGCATAACCTAGCTGTTAGAGCATTGCTCGGTTGAACCCTCCAAGCGTTGGTATGTCAAGTTTGGTTGTCATATTTTAGTGAAGAAAAACTCATTTAAGAGTCGCTAGATTTAAATGTACTAGAGTCAACTTCGTATAGGTTAGCTGGAAAGTATTAGGGTGAGACATTAAAAGTATTGCGAAGACTTGAAGAAGTGAAGAAGTCCCGAGCTACATTAAGAACATCATCCTTCCACTTGAGGTTAGTGATATTTGACTTGAACGGTTTCATTCCCTAACGTATCTTTCAAGTCGTTCATATTGAAAACATAAAATGCGAAGCATATGAATACTCTAGATAGACATAGTATTAAGGAATACAATATGAAGTTTCTTTCTTAACCATTAAACTTTGTATATAAGACATCGACATAATCGTATGAATTGTATTGTGATTATGTATGGGTATGAGGTGAGGATTTCATCCTAGGGAACAATGTTTACATGTGTTCTAAGGAAGTAAGTTCATGATATGTGTTGTGAACCGAAAAGGAAATCGCCAGTCGTTATTGGGGATGTTCTTTATTGCATATCTTATGAACGACCAATATGTGTGATTAGTATAACCGCTCATTACTTTGTTGTGTTCTTGGTAAAACTACTCACATGAGGCCTGACTTATGTATTGGTATGACTTTTATTCCTGAAACCGATCTTAAGTAATCCCCTGGGGTATGATTGGGTTGTGTTTGTCTGAACTTATTACTGGGAAGAGGGGAACCGATCCTAGTAAGAGGTGAAGTGCATCACAAGGGGAACCGATCATTGTATGAGGTGCAGCAAGGTTTATGGAAGAAAGGGGAACCGATCCTATGAACATGTGCAACACGTTTTTGGGATGGGGGAACCGATCCTATGGAAATGTGCAGTGCATACAAGTTAGATACCAAATATATGTGGGGAACCGATCCTAGTACCTAGTCATCCGTATCTTTGGTAATCTAGTGTAACTATGCACAGTACTCACAAGGAGGTAGAACCGAAACTTGTTTTGGTAGAACCGTAAACCAATGAGTTGTGATTGAGTGAAACTTGATCAGTCACATAGTTCTTGAAAGTCAGATGAACCAATTCTAAACTTGTTTGGAAGTGTGGTAAATTGGTTTCAAGTGAGCAAGCATTGAAAAAACTTGCAAGAGTAAGATGTCGTCACACTTTGAACACGGTGCATTAATGCTTATTCTATTTTGTTCAAAGATATTCCTTAACGGATAAGAGGGAAGTAAATCCCAAGATCGAATTTAAATAAGTTAAGAATCTTTTTAATTAAGGGTTTTTAATTATATATGGAAAATAAGAACTAGTAATGTGCATTTGCTAATTAAAGATTTTCCAAGGAGATTTCAATTATTATTTTTTGACAGTGCATTCACAGGAATTATGAAAACCGAATTTGGGTTAATATGGAAAAATATCTTGAGAATATTTTTGGTTTTGGAAATTCCTTGATGTCCAAACTTCCTTGTCTATAAATACTTTAATTTGGCATTTCTAACAATCTAATCCTGCGTAACCTAGATTTACTCTTTTGTCTTTGTTACTGGTGAAGACGCCTATCGGAGAGGAGAGTAATCTAATTAGGTGAAATCTCTTATGGCCGCTCAATTTAAAGTCTTCTTTGGGATTGATAAGCTCTAGCTCGACCCGTTGGTGGGAAACTAGATATTGCGGTTTATCTTTAGTTTTCGTATTGATTTGATTGACTAACGGTGGTTGAACTTTGATTGCACCTAGTTTGTTTATGCTTGAGAATCTTCTCTTCTGATATAATATTCACTCAAACTAGTTCAAGGTTTCGATAGGGATCTTTAGACTGTTGTTAGATATAAAGAAGATCTTGTGATAATCCATTGTTAACAGACTCCGTTCTGTGTGTGATTGATCACAAGAGATTCAAGTGATTGTGTGCAGGTGTTTATTGATGATCTAAGAAGATTTGAAGACAAATAAGATATTGAAGATTTATTACATGGTGTTTTTATAATCTTTGGTGTGCACAATACTTTTTTGGGAAAAAGAGGATCCAATTAATAATCGGTTTATCCTTGTGGTAGATTTGATTGATTAATTAAAGAAGATCGACATCAACACATATAACTTGGTTGAAGAGTGTTGTTGGCTTAATCTTAACGATTACCTTTGGGTGATTGAACATAAGATAGATCTTGGAACCTGGCAAAGGAGTTTATGTTAAGATAAACAAGGGAACCTTTGCGCAACTCATATCACTTGGTTGAAGAGAGTTCATACCAAACAGATTTGTTGTTCCTTTACTGTTTGGAATACGAACCAAAGGAATTGGTCCAAGTACGTGACTTGTTTACAGGTTGGAGGAATGGGAATACAGACGGAACTAGGTAAACTATAGGTTTAGTTTCTTGGTCTCAACTATACGAAGTTTTCTTATTTTTCGGTTTCCTGGATTTGAGGTTTCCTGAGAGTATTCAATTCTGGACTCGGTCCCGGGGGTTTTCTGCATTTACGGTTTCCTGGTTAACAAAATCTTGTTGTGTCACTTACTTTTTATTTCCGCTTTATAATTGTTTTATTATAATTAGAGTAAATTGCACAAAATTTAATTCATATTTACTTGATACGTGAATCTTATTGAATTTGGTTAAGTACGAACCTTTGTATCAAGTAAACAAACTTTGTTGTTGTATTATCTCGATCTCATATCCATAGACGATCACAAAAAGTGTGAACCAATTTGTTTTATTGTCTCGACCTAGTCTATAGACAATCACTTTCGGTGAAAGGACTTATAGGAAGGAAAAGTTATAGCTTGAGGTATATTTGGGGTACCCTTGCCTTTTCACTAGCTAGGTAGACTTGTTCCTTTATTAGATTGCAGAATTTCCATCAAATGCCAAGAAGTAGGCAGGGTTTTAACTCGTCTATAGGGTACTAATTACTAATGTTATCTCCAAATATGTTTAATTAAGTTATTTGAATTTCTAGTAAGAATTGTTATTTTCTTTGTAGGCGTGAAGAATGTGAATGATGCAAAGTCAATTTGCATCACCATCAGCACGTACTACAGCTTAACATGGTGATCATGTAAGTTGGTGGTTATCTTATGGTGCTGAGTATCCATCCCTTAAGAAGATTGCAGTAAATATATTAAGTCAAACAAATACATCGTATGGATCATAGAGGAATTGGATTGTGTTTAAAAGAATCCAACCAAACTACGCAATCATTTACTTTCATCAAGACTAAATGATCTGGTATATGTCAAGTACAATTGAAGTTGGAGCAACAATGAATCAAAGGTAAAGCAAGGAGACATAACATTTATGTTCATGATTTTCATAGTCTACTGAGGGATGAAAATATGCTTGACTGGATAGCGGGGGAAGACGAAACACCGGTTTTACCTCAAGAAGAACAATGGTTAAATCTGCTGGAAGAGGAATCCGTTAATAATCTAGAGAATGTCCATCTACCATACAACTGGCATGATCCTGAAGATCAAATCCCATACGAAAGTTTACTAGTGAGTGACTTTGTTTATGACTTTGGTAATCTTTCATTTGGAGACAATACACAAGGTTATGAGAATGTAAATCTAATATATGATTCTTGTTAATTCCTATTTACTTGATACGTGAATCCTATTGAGTTTGATTAAGTCCGAACCGTTGTATCAAGTAAACACACTTTGTTTTTATATTGTCTCGATCTCGTATCCATAGAAGATCACAAAAAGTGTGAGCCGATTTGTTGTATTGTCTCGACCTAGTCTATAGACAATCACTTTCGGGGAAAGGACTTATAGGAATGAAGTTATAGATTGAGGAATATTTGGGGTACCCTCACCTTTTTATTTGGTATCAGAGCATGCCAACACGAAAAGATCTAACAATTTTTGTTTGGTGCGATCCATCCTATAATAATGAACTCGAGTTCTCACGAATCAACTTCAATTAACGTACCGCCAACATTTGATGGAACAAACTATCTATGGTGGAAATCTGTTATGCGATATTTTCTTCAATCATGAGACTTTAATACTTGTCTATTAGTCGTCGATGGTTATATTCTTCCAAAGATAGAAAATTCGAATATTGATCTTAAACGCCTAGTAGATTTTTCGAACAAAGGAAAGGCACTAGCTAAGCAGAATTCGGATAATTTGAATGTTATAATACATGTTGTAAGCCGTGATCTACAACATCATATATCAACATGTCAGAATTCAAAAGAAGCTTGGGATAATCTTCAAATCGTGTTCGAAGGAAACACATCACAAAAGGAAGCTAGACTTCAAACTATTACGTCTGATTGGGAAAACCTTCGAATGGATGACAACGACACTTTTGAAGAGTTTCATCTTAAACTCCCTGAGATAATTAATGCATCATTCTGTTTAGGAAATATTATTTTTCAGATCGTTGCCACCAAGATACGATTCTAAAAAGAATGCAATTGTGGAAGCTAATGATCTTTCTTCTCTCTCTAGAAGCTCTCTAGTAGGAAAACTAAAAAAAAAATTGATCAAGATAACATGTCTAATCAAAGAGACAATTTGGGCTACAAAGCCATAAAAGGAATTTTAACCCAATTATCGGAAATCTCCGAAGAACAGGAAGATCAAACCACTGAAGATGTTGATGAGATAAATCAATTCTTGTATCTCCTCACTCAACAATTCAAAAAACTGTTGAGACATTGAAAAACAGAATTACCTGTGTCAAAAAGGAAAAATACTTCTTCATGGAAATGTGAAGACACCTGAGATGATAGTGATAACATTACTCAGTGCTACAAATTTAGAGGTTTCGGTCATATCTCTCCAGATTGTCCGACTAAAGATATACAATGGAAAAGAAAAGCTTACACATCTTCACTTGATTATTGTCCTAATAAGAATAATCAAAGTGATGAGATGGTTCATGTTGCAACCATTGCAGAAGTCTATGAATCTGAAAGTGCTTCAAATCTAGATACTCAAGAGGAGTTTAACCCATCGATTTTCAAAATATTTCCATGCAAGGATAAAAGAACTCATCTTCTTGAATCTAATATCATTGAAATAAAGTCATCACTTGCTCAACTCAATCAGAGTTTTCATAATGATAAAGAGAAATTCAATAAGTGAGTGAAGAAAATCGAATCTAATCAATACTCCGAAAAGGTTGAAGTATCTAAACTCATCCATGATATCAAATGTTGTCAAGATGAGATAAGGAAGCTAAGAGAAGAAAATCATAAGCTGATAGATAGACTCAATTGTGTTGAAAAACCATTACCTAACATGTTTAGATCAAATGAAAAGCGGGTAAGACAAAATAGATTCGTAAAGTCTAAATCCATGAAAAGTGGAAAATCAAGTGTTTGCTTCCTATGCAAGCAAAAAGGGAATTATCAAAGGTAATGTCCTGACACCAAACATAGGGAGAGACTGTATAAAACCGAAAATTTAAGATCTAATTGTAGATCAGGAGTTCATCCTTACAGGAGAAATCAGGATATTGGAGGTCAAGATATTGAATCAAACGTCAATGTTGAAGTCTTCAAAAGAAGAAAATTCAACAACTGAAAAGTAAATATCTAACTGGTTGTCTTACTTGTTATGGCAAGGATTTAATTTTAAATATTCTAGTAAAAATATTTTCAAAAAATTAATTTTCGGTTAAGAATTTAATTGAAATATTATTCTCAAGATTTTTAAAGAATTTCTAGAACATATAAGAAGAAAGAATCTCTTATTTCTTTTTCATAATGTTTTGACACAATGTCTTCCTCCAGTTGCAACTCTCGCAAATCCGAAAAAGTTTGGACCATTTTGTTTCCAAACAAGAAACTTCGTCTCGAGTCTAATGACTACAATTCTGATTCATCTAAAGAACTTCAACAAGATGTTCCTAATGAAGAGATCTCATCTCTTAATGATAATATTCTCAAGAATCTCTCACTAAATTTAGATCTAATTTTATGTGAGGTAAGGAACATGGAAATGGATTTACGAAAGGAAATTAAGGAAGTCAATGGAAATGTTGTTAGTCTAGAATCTAGACTAGTAATTATAGAATATGATTGGAATCCTTCAAAGATATCTGATCAGGATTCAACTTTGGAAGAAAATCTAAAAGATTGAAATTAGGGTTTCAAAATGAAGCTTAAGAATAGACATCAATTTGTGATCTCTTTCATTGATTGTCTAAGTCTATTGAATAAAAACTATTATGAATAAAGTTATTTGATTTATAATTTTTCCCGTGAGAGTTTTGATTTACATATCCAGTACTTTAATGCTTTATCTTATTTGCTATGTATGTGTATGAGATGTTTGATTTCGGTTTCATTACCTTGATATTCGATCTCATAATATGTTGTGAACCCTTGTGGTTTGGGTGACTTTTTGATTTAGCAGGATTAAGTTCTAGCCCATGTTGGTAGGCTTTATCAAAGGATCATGAGGGGTTCCTGTAGAAACAATATGTGAAAAAGTCAAAATATGTTGAATCGGTTTTGGTTTAGCATAAAAGCATATGTGTTTCGACGGTTTTCAACTTTTGCTTGCAATTGTTAAAACCGATTTTCAACCTTTCTCTGGTAAAGGTTGGTTATTGTTATTCTTTTGTTTTTGGAATGAGAATGACAACATGATCGTATTTCGATATCAATTCTCCCGGAATAAGAAAGCGATGGAATCATATTTAGAGAAGTTGGATGCGAAATTGAGGTAACAATCTTGTTAGTTAATTGTTTTCCTATTTTAAGAAAAGCCTATATATATATATATATATATATATATATTACTTTTTCTTAAAAGAAATTGTTGGTACAATTGATGTGTTTATTCCATTATGTATGAGTGGGTGTGTGTGTGATTCAATTGTTTCCGGTTAAGTAAAACTTTTGTTATCTTACTTTGTTGTGTGATATCAATAATTTAGGCTTACAAAATTTGGTGCAATTGCGGTGCTTTAATATCTATGTTAATTCAATTGCTTCCAGTTAAGTAAAACAATTGTTATTTTGCTTTATTGTGTAGTATCAATTGTTTAATCTTACAAAATTTCGGTGCAATAGTGAAACTTTGGTTTATATATGTTGGTTCTATTGTATCTGGTTGAGTTAAATAATTATGCAAGTTTATTTATTGGTTTGTATGAATTATTTATGGCTTAACGAATGAATATGTTGACGAGACGAGTTGTTTAGTCCAATTTTATTCCGGATAAGCTAATCTAAGTTAATTCTGATCTTAGTTAGACTTATCAAAGTGGAGGTTTTGGTTATTCAAGTCTAGCCGAAAGCCTAAACAAGGAAATGCTAGTTAACTAACCTAGTATTTGGCTTGTTTGAAATCTAAAGGTCTAAGTTATATGGATAATTAGAACCTGATGAGAAAAATGGAGTTTATCTTTGTTTTGGTCTTATCGAATGAAGCGGTTGTATTTATACAATCGGTTTAGCAAAGGGACTAAGGTTCTTAGTTGATTTTTGGTTTGCAAAACTAGTTGGGAAAATTGCTTCGGGCAATTATTTCTAGATAACATATCAAAACGTAATTACTTTTAGTTTCAGTTTTGATATTGGTTATCAAAAATGGTGTGTAAAACCCTCGTGCTTGACTCAACAGGTTGCAAGTCTATTTTTGAGATTTGTAAGATCCTTTTCGTATTGGCCTTTATTTGTTCGCTTCTTTGTCATTTTTGTGACAAAAGGGGGGAGAAATATATGGAGTAAACAAGTGATGTTGGTATCAATCTATGGTTGATTGGTGTTACTAGGGAAGAGGACAATGGTGGTTGAACGTTTATCTAATGAATGAGGAAAATCACAGACTAAGGGGGAGTAACATATCATATGATTGGGATAACAAAGATGTGCGGATTGAAAATCTACCTATCTCACCTTTAGGGGGAGTATAAGCTTTGTTATTATAGTGCAGCTGCTGCATTTTTGAGGATTGAATGAATGCAGGTTATGGGATGTGGATTTGGGAATCAAGCGTATGTGTAATGAATTCTTGTAATTTTTTTATCCATATGATTGTAAAAGTTTTTTCACTAAAATTGACAAAGGGGGAGATTGTTAGAGCATTGCCCGATTGAACCCACCAAGCATTGGTATGTCAAGTTTGGTTGTCATATTTTAGTGAAGCAAAACTAATTTAAGAGTCGCTTGATTTAAATGTACTAGAGTCAACTTCGTATAGGTTAGCTTGAAAGTATTAGGGTGAGACATTACAAGTATTGCGAATACTTGAAGAAGTGAAGAAGTGCGGAGCTACATCGACAACATCATCCTTCCACTTGAGGTTAGTGATATTTGACTTGAACTGTTTCATTTCCTAACGTATCTTTCAAGTCATGCATATTGAAAACATAAAACTGCGAAGCATGAACACTCTAGATAGACATAGTATTAAGGAATACAATATGAAGTTTCTTGCTTAACCATTAAACTTTGTATATAAGACATAGACATAATCGTATGAATGTTATTGTGATTATGTATTGGTATGAGGTGAGGATTTCATCCTAGGGAACAATGTTTACATGTGTTCTAAGGAAGTAAGTTCATGATATGTGTTGTGAACCGAAAAGGAAATCGCCAGTCGTTATTTGGGCTGTTCTTCATTGCATATCTTATGAACGACCAATATGTGTGATTAGTATAACCTCTCATGAATTTGTTGTGTTCTTGGTAAAACTACTCACATGAGGCCTGACTTATGTATTGGTATGACTTTTATTAGTGAAACCGATCTTAAGTAATCACCTGGGGTATGATCGGGTTGTGTATGTATGAACTTATTACTGGGAAGAGGGGAACCGATCCTAGTAAGAGGTGAAGTGCATCACAAGGGGAACCGATCCTTGTATGAGGTGCAACAAGATTTATGGAATAAAGGGGAACCGATCCTATGAACATGTGCAACACATTTTTGGGAAGGGGGAACCGATCCTATCTAGAAATGTGTAGTGCAAAAAAGTTAGATACCAAATATATGTGAGGAACCAATCCTAGTACCTAGTCAACCATATATTTGGTAAGCTAGTGTAAATATGAACAATACTCACATGGAGGTAGAACCGAAACTTGTTTTGGTAGAACCGTAAACCAATGAGTTGTGATTGAGTGAAACTTGATCAATCACATAGTTCTTCAAAATCAGATAAACCAATTCTAAACTTGTTTGGAAGTGTGGTAAATCGGTTTCAAGTGAGCAAAGCATTGAAAATAATTGCAAGAGTAAGATGTCGTCACAATTTGATCACGGTGCATTAATGCTTATTCTATTTTGTTCAAAGATATTCCTTAACGTCTAAGAAGGAAGTAAATCCCAAGATCGAATTTAAATAAGTCAAGAATCTTTTTAATTAAGGGTTCTTAATTATATATGGAAAATAAGAATTAGTAATGTGCATTTGCTAATTAAAGATTTTCTAAGGAGATTTCAATCATTATTTTTGGACAGTGCATTCACAGGATTTATGAAAACTGAATTTGGGTTAATATGGAAAAATATCTTGAGAATATTTTCGGTTTTGGAAATTCCTTGGTGTCCAAACTTCCTTGTCTATAAATACTTTGAGTTTGCATTTCTAGCAAACTAATCCTGCATAACCTAGACTTAATCTAATTAGGTGAAATCTCTTACAATCGCTCAATATAAAGTCTTCTTTGGGATTGAGAACCTCTAGAGCGATCCGTTGGTGGGAAACTAGATATTGCGGTTTATCTTTAGTTTTCGTATTGATTAGATTGACTAACGGTGGTTGAACTTTGATTTGCACCTAGTTTGTTTATGCTTGAGAATATTCTCTTCTGATATAAGATTCACTCAAACTAGTTCAAGGTTTCGATAGGGATCTTTAGACTGTTGTTAGATCTAAAGACGATCGATCTTGTGATAATCCATTGTTAACAGACTCCGTTTTGTGTGTGATTGATCACAAGAGATTCAAGTGATTGTGTGCAGGTGTTTATTGATGATCTAAGAAGTTTTGAAGACAAATAAGATATTGAAGATTTATTACATGGTGTTTTTATAATCTTTGGTGTGCACAATAATTTTTTGGGAAAAAGAGGATCCAATTAATAATTGGTTTATCCTTGTGGTAGATTGGATTGATTAGTTGAAGCAGATCGACATCAACACATATAACTTGGTTGAAGAGTGTTGTTGGCTTAATCTTAACGATTACCTTTGGGTGATTGAACATAAGATAGATCTTGGAACCTGGAAAAGGAGTTTATATTAAGATAAACAAGGGAACCTTTGCGCAACTCATGTCACTTGGTTGAAGAGAGTTGATACCAAACAGATTTGTTGTTCCTTTACAATTTGGAATACGAACCAAAGGAATTGGTCCAAGTACGTGACTTGTTTACAGGTTGGAGACGTGGGAATACAAACGAAACTAGGTGAACTAAATGTTTAGTTTCTTGGTCTTAACTATACGAAATTGTCTTATTTTGTATAGCGGCTTAATCCTGAGAGTATTCAATTCTGGACTAGGTCCCGAGGTTTTTCTGCATTTGCAGTTTCCTCGTTAACAAAATCTTGTTGTGTCATTTACTTTATATTTCCACATTATAATCTTTTTATTATAATTAAAGTAAATTGCAAAAACGTTAATTCCTATTTACTTGATACGTGAATCCTATTGAGTGTGGTTAAGTCCGGACCTTTGTATCAAGTAAACACACTTTGTTGTTGTATTGTCTTGATATCGTATCCATAGAAGATCATACAAAGTGTGCACCGATTTTTTGTACTATCTCGACCTAGTCTATAGACAATCACTTTCGGGGAAAGGACTTATAGCAAGGAAAAATTATAACTTGGGGTATATTTGGGGTACCCTCGCCTTTTCACTAGCTAGGTAGACTTGTTCCTTTATTACATTGCAGAATTCCATCAAATGCCAAGAAGTAGGCAGGGTTTTAACTCGTCTATAGGGTATTAATTACTAATATTATCTCCAAATATGTTTAATTAAGTTATTTGAATTTCTAGTAACAATTGTACTTTTTTTATAAGCTTGAAGAATGTGAATGATGCAAAGTCAATTTGCATCACCATCAGCACGTACTGCAGCTTAACATGGCGATCCTGTAAGTTGGTGGTTATCTTATGGTGCTGAGTATCCATCCCTTCAGAAGATTAAAGTAAAGATATTAAGTCAAAAAAATACATCATCTGGATCATAGAGGAATTGGAGTGTGTTTGAAAGAATCCACACCAAACTACGCAATCGTTTACTTTCATGAAGAATAAATGATCGGGTGTATGTCAAGTACAATTGAAGTTGGAGCAACAAAGAATCAAAGGTAAAGCAAGGCGACATAACATTGATGTTCACGACGTTCATAGTCTACTGAGGGATAACAATATGCTTGACTGGATAGCGGGGGAAGACGAAACATCGGTTTTACCTCAAGAAGAACAATGGTTAAATATGATGGAAGTGGAAGCCGTTAATAATCCAGAGAATTTCCCTCTACCAAACAACTGGCATGATCCTGAAGTTCAAATCCCATACGAAAGGTTACCAGTGAGTGAATTTGTTTATGACTTTGGTAATCTTTCATTTGGAGACAATACACAAGGTTATGAGAATGTGAATCCAACATATGATTCTCGTTACACTTTTGATCGCTCTGACCATGGTGTTCAACATATGAACGAAGGACATAATTCTAATATTGATAACAATAATGAAGTAGGTAAAAGTGATTATGAAAATGAAGGAGGTTATGATGACGATAATGAAGGTTATTATGACGATGATACTTATGCAAACGAAGATAGCCAGTACCCCACGACGATGACTATGATGTGGAAAGGAACCGCCGAGAAAATGAAGAATACATGAATAAATCAAAAAAAGGTGGTGGTTATAGTAGCTTTTTAAATGATGAACACTAGTTTAACATTTTAAATTTGAAGATTTTAATCTTGTAGTTATTTTCCTTGTATCATTTAAAAAAAAATTCTCAGCATATTCGTTTGCTTATGAACTTTCGGTGAGACTACATTCCTTATTTATTTACACAATGTAATTTAATAAACATTGAAACAGATTCATGAGTTATTACATAGAAGGCAAGCGAGCAACAAGCTGCGCCGCAAGCCCTTTTTGAAAATTAATTCGAAGGTTTAAGCTTTCAATCCAGAGAAAGGAAAAAACTCAAAAAAAAAAAATGGTGAGAAAGTTATTTACACGATTATAACGTGCGTGATAATGGGAAAACGGTTCTAAAAAACTCACGTTAAAATGTTATTTAGAAGAAAAAAACATTCAAAGTAATTTTAGAAAAACGGTTATAACGTGTATGAAAACTGTAAAACGGTCCTAAAAAACTGTTGTTATTTCCTATTTATCGGCATTATAAAGTCACGGGATTCGAAGACCCTCACGACCACGGTATATGGATGTGACCGTTTTAACGATCGTTTTTTCGGTAAAAACGGGGTGTTTTTCAAACCTTGCTTTAGTCTAATTTCTCAAGGCATTGCAGTTGCCGAGCGCACCCTTACACTACAGAAAATCGGGTAGTAACAACTAAAATAACTCCGTATCCACTCTTCCTCGCTCTCTCTGTCCAAAACCCCTACATCATCTTAAACCCTCAAACAATGTAGAAATAAAATTCAAGCGACACTAATCATCCATTAACATTCACAGTTAGAATGATCTAGAAAGTTGGGTTTGTGTTGGAACATTCAGAGAAACTAGCGATTTGCTGAAAATTAAAGTGAAAGCTGCTGTCCATATTGAAGACGAACGGTAGGTTGCTATTAAGATTTTTTATTTTTTTTTGGTTTGTGTCTGTTTTGGAAAATGGGTTTGTATTGATTTCGAAATTGCAGGTTCAAAGAGAACTGAATACAACAGCAAAATGGTCATATCTGAGTTACCAGCTGCACGCACAATCAGTGCTCGATAAAATGCCTGACCCAAAAATCCTGATCCACCAGGTCTTTTGATTAGAAGGAAATTTTGAAGTTGAGAATGGACAGGCAGTTTGAGGCTGTTTTGGGGCAAATCACGACTGAAGTACAAGCACACAGTGACACAACTGAATATGTAGTGTGCTGCCATCCCATCAATCTGGTGTTGTTATTAGTTTCTGAAATCTCTTCTACCCCATCATTTTTTGTTCCTACCAGACTCCCGAAGAACTTTGAATTCATTATTGAATCACAAGGCAGCAACTTCAAGTAAGTCTCTATGCTCTCGATTCAAAAACTCTGTCATAAGCCAAAATAGGTTCGTACCCATAGCAGCTGGCAAGGACCTTATGGTTTGTTTACGCCTATTTTTTAGCGTTAAAAGGGTATTTTTGGGTTTTTTGAATTTTGTACACACGTTAACTGGACGTGTACAGTAAAAAAGGGGGTATTTATTTTGGGGGTGAAATACAAAATCCCCCAAACGTTTAACTCTTTCTGCTTCCCCCCTCCCTGTTTCCAGATGCTCTGTTTTTCCTCTGTTTCAGAGAGATCATCATAACCTAAAAACAAATCCTTGTAAACCGAAACCCAACTCATCTTCATCAAAAACTTAATCTCTATTGATCGACACATAAAACCCATATCTTAGAGAGACCTTTCAAACAATCTCACTTCAAGAACCATCTCTCTTTGGATGATCATTGTCCATTCCATCTACATACTTATAGAAATTTACAGGGTAAATATTTGATTCGTGAGTGATTTTAATGTGTTTTCCATCAATGGATAAAGGGAAAGCTAAAATGGTTGAAGAAGAGAAAGAAAGGGAGGAGGAGGAAGAAGCTCTAATGGATGTTGATGGTGATGAATCAAAACAGGGTAATGAAGAGATTGGAGTTCAGAATAGTAATCAAAGTGCATTAGATACAATGAATTTTTTGCAGAGTTCTTCACCAACTAGGTAAGTACTGATTTTTTTGATTCTTGATTTTGGGAGGGCATTTGCCCCCTTTTGAATAATGAGGTTTAATTAATGGTGGTGAACCTTGATTCAGAATAGGTTTCAATAAAATTTAGAGATGTAGGTTTGTGTTTCTTAATAATTTGATTCAAAAGATTGAGTCTTTTT